>JAGDQP010041777.1:0-11633 GCA_022664845.1 Lepisma saccharinum | reverse complement strand
TTCATTGATATCTAAAATATATTTTATTGGTATCCAGGACATATTTCTTTTGTAACTAAGACATACTTCATAGGTATTCTGGACATATTTCAATGGTATCTAGGACATATCTCATTGGTATTTAGGACATATATCATAGGTAATCAGGACATATTTCAATGGTTTCTAGGACATATTTCATTGATATACACCACATATTTAACAGGTGTCTAGGACATATATCATTGGTATCCAGGACATTATTCATAGGTCTCCTGGACATATTTCTTAGGTATCCTGTCTATATTTCATAGGTATCCAGTACATATTTCATTGGTATCTAAAATATATTTCATAGGTATTCTCGACATAAATCATTGGTATTAAGGACATATATTATAGGTATCCTGAACATATTTCATTGTTATCCAGGACATATTTCATTGGTATCTGAAACATATTTCATAGGAATCCTGGACATAATTCATGGGGTTTCCAGGACATACTTCATTGGTATCGAGGACATATTTAATAGGTATCCAAGACATATTTCATTGGTCTCTAAGATATATTTCATTGGTATCCAGGACATATTTCATTGGTATCCAGGACATATTTCATTAGTATCCAGAACATATTTAATAGGTGTCTAGGACATGTTTCATTGGTATCCAGGACATATTTCATAGGTCTTCTGAACATAAATCTTACGTATGGAGTGAATATTTCATAGAAATAAGGACATATCTCATATGTATCCTGGACATATTCCATAGGTATCAAGGACATATTTCATAGGCATCCTGGACATATTTCATAGGTATTATGGACATATTTCATTGGTATCCAGGAAATATTTGATAGGTATCTTGGACATATAATTGGAATCCAGGATATATTTCATACGTATCTAGAATACATTTCCTAGGTATCTAGGACATATTCATGGATATCCTGGACATATTTCACAGGTCTCCTGGACATATTTCATAGGTATCCTGGATATATTTCATAGGTATCCTGGACATATTTCATAAATATCCTGGACATATTCATTGGTGTCCTAAACATATTTCATGAATCTCCTGGATATATAATTCATAATAATCCTGGGCACATTTCATACGTATCCAGGACATATTTCATTAATATCCAGGACATATTGCATAGGTGTCCAGAACATATTTCGTTGGTATCCAGGACATATTTCATAGGTCTCGTGGACATATTTCTTAGGTATCTAGGACATATTTCATAGATATCTAAAATATATTACATTGATATCCAGGACATATTTAATAGGTATCCAGGATATATTTCGTTGGTAGTTAAGACATATTTCATAGGTATCCCGTACATATTTGATTGGTACCCAGGACATATTTCATTATTACCCATAACATATTTAATAGGTATCTATTACATACCCCATTGGTATTTAGGACAAATATCATAGGTATTCAGAACATATTTAATTGGTATCCAGGACATATTTCATTGGTATCCAGGACATATTTATTAGGTATCTAGGACATATATCATTGGTATCCAGGACATTTCATAGCTTTCCTGGACATATTTCGTAGGTATCCTGTATAGATTTCATAGGTAACCAGGACATATTTCATTGGTTTCCAGGAAATTTTTCATTGGCTACTAAAACATATTTCATAGGTATCCTGGACATATCTCATTGGTATCCAGGACATATTACATAGGTATCCTGAACATATTTCTTTGGTACCCAGGACATATTCTATTGGTATCCAGGACATATTTTATAGGTAACCAGGACATAATCCATAGGACCTCTGGACATATTTCATTGGTATACGTGGACATATTTCATGTCTCCTGGATATATTTCATAGGTCTCCAGGAAATATTTCATAACTCTCCTGGACATATTTCATATTTATCCAGGACATATTTCATTGGTTTCCAGGACTTATTTCATAGGTCTCCAATACATATTCCATAGGTATCCAGGATATATTTCAGAAGTATCGCCCACATTTTTCATATCTATCCAGGGCATTTCATTTTTTTCCAGGACATATTACATTTGTATACAGGACATATTTCATAGGACCTCTGGACATATTTCATTATTATCCTGGACATAATTCATAGGTTTCCTTGATATTTTTCATAGGTATATTGGACATACTTCATTGGTATACAAGATATATTTCATACGTATCTAGGACATATTTCATTGGTATAAAGGACAAATTTCATTTGTATCCAGGACATATTTCACAGATCTCGTTTACATATTTCATAAGTAAGTATCCAGGACATATTTCATAGGTATCAGGTCATATTTCATAGGTATCCAGGGAATTCCATAGGTAATCTGGACATATATCATTGGTATGCTGTAAATATTTCATTGGCACATAGCACATATTTCATAGGCATAATGGACATATTTGATAAGTCTCCTGGACATTTTTGATAACTATCCAGGACATTATTCATTGGTATCTAAGACATATTTCAAATATCTCCTGGGCTTATTTCATACGTATCCAGGACATATTTAATAAGTATCTAGGACAGTTTTCATTGGTATCCAGGACATATTTCATGGGTTCCAGGAAATATTTTATAGTTCTCCTGGACCTGGACATATTTCGTAAGTATCCTGGACATATTTCATTGGTATCCAGGACATTTTTCATTGGTTAGAAGAAATATTTTATAGTTCTCCTAGACATATTTCGTAGGTATGTTGGATATATTTCAATGGTATCCAGCACGTATTTCATTGGTAACTAAGACAAATTTAATAGGTATTCAGGATAAATTTCAGTGGTATCCAGGACATATTTCATTGGTATTAAGGACATATTTAATAAGTATCTAGGACATATAGCATTAGTATCCAGGATATATTTCATAGCTCTAGTGGACATATTTGGTAGGTATCCTGTTTATATTTCATAGGTATCCAATACATATGAAATAGAAACAGAAAACATATTTCATAGGTATCCTGGACATATTTCATTGGTATCCAGGACAGATTTCATTGGTATCCAGGACATATTTAGTATGTGTCTAGGACATATTTCATTGGTATCCAGGACATATTTCATAAGTCTTCTGAACATAATTCTTTCGTAAGGATTGCGTATTTCATAGGTATCAGGACATATCTCATATGTATCCGGGACATATTCCATAGGTATCAAGGACATAATTCATTGGCATCCTGGACATATTTCATAGGTATAGTGGACATATTTCATTTGTATCCAGGAAATATTTGATAGGTACTAGGGACATATCATTGGTATCCAGGATATATTTCATACGTATCTAGGATATATCTATTAGGTATCTAGGACATATTCATGGATATCCTGGACATATTTTACAGGTCTCTTGGACATATTTCATATGTATCCTGGATATATTTCACAGGTGTCCCGTACATATTTCATAGATATCCAGGATATATTTCATAGGTATCCAGGACACATTTCATTAATATCTAGGACATATTGCATAGGTATTCAGGACATATTCCATTGGTATGCAGGACATACTTCATTGGTACCCTTTATATATTTCATTGGTATCCAGTACATTTTTCATTGGTATCCTGGATATATTTTTTTTATCCACGACATTTTTCATAGTTATCCAGATCATACTTAATTGTTATCCGGGACATAGTTTATAGGTTTCATATCGTAGGAATCTTGGATATAATTCATATGTATCTAGGATACATTTCATTGGTATATAAGATATATATCAAAAGTATCGTAGACATATTTCATAGGTATCCAGGACATATTTCATAGGTATCCAGGACATTTCATTGGTATCCAGGATATATTTTATTGGTATTAAGGACATATTTAATAGGTATCTAGGACATATCTCATTGGTATTTAGGACAGATATCATGGGTATTCAGAACATATTTCATTGGTTTCCAGGACATATTTCATTGGTATTAAGTACATATTTATTACTTATCTAGGACATATTTCATAGGCATCCAGGACATATTTCATAGGTATCCAGGACATTTCATTGGTATCCAGGACATATTTCATTTGTATTAAGGATATATTTAATAGGTATCAAGGACATATCTCATTGGTATTTAGGACAGATATCATACTTATTCCGAACATATTTCATTGGTTTCCAGGACATATTTCATTGGTATCCAGGACATATTTAATAGGTGTCTAGGACATAATTCTTGGTATCCAGGACATACTTCATAGTTCTCCTGGACATATTTCGTAGGTATCCTAGATATATTTCATAGGTATCCAGGATATATTTCATTGATATCTAAGACATAGTTCATTGGAATCCAGGACATATTTAATAGGTATCCAGGACATAGTTCGTTGGTAACTAAGACATATTTCATAGGTATCCTGGACAAAATTTCATTCCTACCCAGGACATGTTTCATTTGTATCCATAACATATTTAATAGGTATCTAGGACATACCCCATTTGTATTTAGGACAGATATCTTAGGTATTCAGAACATATTTCATTGGTTTCCAGGACATATTTCATTGGTATCCAGGACATATTTATTAGGTATCTATCACATATATCATTGGTATCCAGGACATAATTCTCAGGTATCCTGCATAGATTTCGTAGGTAACCAGGACATATTTCATTTATATCCAAAACATATTTCATAGATATCCTGGACATAATTAATTGGTATCCATGACATATATCATACGTATCGTTAACATATTTCGTTGTTATCCAGGACATATTTCGTTGGTATCCACTATATTTTTATAGGTATCTAGGACATATTCCATTTTTATTAAGGAGATACTTCATAGTCCTCCTGGACATAATTCGTAGGTATCCTAGATATATTTCATAGGTATCCAGGACATATTTCATTGATATCTAAAACATATTTCATTGGTATCCAGGACATATTTAATAGGTATCGAGGACATATTTCGTTTCTAACTAAGAAATATTTCATAGGTATCCTGGACATATTTCATTCCTTCCCAGGACATATTTCATTGGTATCCAGGACGTATTTCATAGGTCTCCTGGATATATTTCATATTAACCATTACATAATTCATAGGCATCATTACATATTTCATTGGTATCCAGGACATATTTCATTGGTATCCAGGACATATTTAACAGGTATCTAGGATATATTTCATTGGTATCCTGGGCATATTTCATAGGAATAAAGGACATAAAACATTGGTTTCCAGGAAATATTTCGTAGTTCTCCTGGACATATTTCGTAGGTATCCTGAATATATTTCATTGGTATCCAGGATATATTTCATTGGTAACTAAGACAGATTGCATAGGTATCCTGGATATATTTCATTGGTATCCATGATATATATCATAGGGATCCAGGACATATTTAATAGGTGTCTAGGACATAATTAGTAGGTATCCTAAATATATTCCATAGGTATCGAGGACATTTCATTGCAATCTAAAATATATTTCATTGGTATCCAGGACATATTTAATAGGTATCCAGGACATATGTCATTGGTAACTAAGATATATTTCATAGGTATCCTGGACATATTTCATTGGTTTCCAGGATATATTTCATTGGTACATAGGACATATTTTATTGGTATCTAAGACATATTCGATATATCTGCTGGGCTTATTTCATACGTATCCAGGACATATTTAATAGGTATCTAGGACACATTTCATTGGAATCCAGGACATATTTCATTGGTTCCAGGAAATATTTTATAGTTCTCCTGGACATATTTCGTAGGTATCCTGGATATATCTCAATGGTACCAGGACATATTTCATTGGTAACTAAGACAGATTGGATAGGTATCCTGGATATATTTCATTGGTATCCAGGATATATATCATAGGGATCCAGGACATATTTAATAGGTGTCTAGGACATAATTAGTAGGTATCCTAGATATATTCCATAGGTATCCAGGACATATTTCATGGCTATCTAAAATATATTTCATTGGTATCCAGGACATATTTAATAAGTTTCAAGGACATATTTCATTGGTAACTAAGACATATTTCATAGGTATCCTGGACATAATTCATTGGTATCCAGGACATATTTCATTGGTATCCAGGACGTATTTAATTGGTATCTAAGACATATCTCATTTTATTTAGGACATATATCATACGTATTCAGGACATATTTCTTTGGTTTCTTTCACATATTCCATTGGTATCCAGGACATATTTAATAGGTATCTAAGACATATATAATTGGTATCCAGGGCATATTTCATAGCTCTCCTGGACATATTTCGTAGGTATCCTGTATATATTTCATAGGTATTCAGTACATATTTCATTGGTATCTAAAATATATTTAATAGCTATCCTGGACATAATTCATTGGTATCCAGGACATATTTCATTGGTATCCAGGACATATTTCATAGGTATCCTGGACATAATTCTTGGTATCCAGTACATACTTCATAGTTCTCCTGGACATATTTCGTAGGTATCCTAGATATATTTCATAGGTATCGAGGACATATTCTATGGGTATCCAGGACATATTTCATAGCTCTCCTGGTAATATTTCTTAGGTATCCTGGATATATTTCGTTGGTTTCCAGGACACATTTCATTGGTATCCAGGACATATTTCATTGGTATACAGAACATATTTCATAGGATCTCTGGACATATTTCATTGGTATTGTGGACATAATTCAAAGGTTTTCTAGATATATTTCATAGGTATATTGGACGTATTTCATTGGTATTCAAAACATATTTGATAGGTATCTAGGACATATTTCATTAGTATCCAGGACAAATTTCATTTGTATCCAGTACATATTTAATATGTATCTAGGACATATTTCATAGGTACCCAGGGCATATCTGAATGGTATTTAGGACATATACCATAGGTATCCAGAACATATTTCATAGGTATCCAGGACATTTCATTGGTATCCAGGACATATTTCATTTGTATTAAGTATATATTTAATATATATCTAGGACATATCTTCTTGGTATTTAGAACAGATATCATAAGTATTCAGAACATATTTTATTGGTTTCCAGGACATATTTCATTGGTATTCAGGATATATTTAATTGGTGTCTGGGACATAATTCTTGGTATCCAGGACATACTTCATAGTTCTCCTGGACATATTTCGTCCTTCCAGGATATGTCCAGCAGACCTAAGAAATATGTACTGGATACCAATGAAATATGTCCTAGGTAACTATTAAATACGTCCTGGGTACAAATGAAATGTGTCCTAGATACCAATGAAATGTATCCTGAAAAAAAAAGAAATATATTCAGGATACCTACGAAATATGTCCAGGAGAACAATGTAATATATCCTTTAAACCAATGAGATATGTCCTGGATACCTATGAAATATGTCCTTTATACCAATGAGATATGTCCTAGAATCCTATTAAATATTTCCTGGAAAACAATGAAATATGTCCAGCAGATCTATGAAATATGCCCTAGATAACTATTAAATATGTCCTGGGTACCAATGAAATGTGTCCTGGATACCAATGAAATGTGTCCTGGAAACCAATGAAATATATCGAGGATGCCTACGAAATATGTACATGAGACCTATGAAATATGTCCTGGATACCAATGAAATATGTCCTGGAAACCAATGGAATAGATCATGGATGCCTATGATATCTGTCCTAAATACCAATGAGATATGTCCTAGATACCTATTAAATATGTCCTTAATACCAATGAAATATGTCCTGCCTACCTATGGAATTTGTCCTGGATACCTATAAAATATGTCCACGATACTTATGATATATATCTTAGATCCCAATGAAATATATCCTAGATACATATGAATTATATCCAGGAAAACTACGAATTATGTGCAGGAAACGAATAACCTATGTCCCGGAAACCAATGAAGTATGTTCTGGATACCTATGAAATTTGTCGTGGGTACCAAACAAATATATCCAGAATACCAATGAAAAATGTACTGGATACCAATGACATATATAAAGGATACCAATGAAATATGTCCTGCATACCTATGGAATATGTCCTGGATACCCATGAGATATGTCCTGATACCTATGAAATATGTCCTGGATACCTATGAAATATGTCCTTTATACCAATGAGATATGTCCTAGAATTCTATTTAATATTTCCTGGAAAACAATTAAATATGTCCAGCAGACCTATGCAATATGTCCTGGATATTAATGAAATATGTCCAGGATACCAATGAAATATGTCCAGAGTAGCTATGAAATATGTCCTGGATATCTATGGAATATGTCCAGGATACCTATAAAATATGTCCAATAGACCTATGAAATATGTCAAATAGACCTATGATATATGTCAACGAAATATACGAAATGCGTGAAGGAAACCTACTAAATATGTGCTGCATTCCAGTGAAAAATGTCCTGTATATCAATGAAATATATCCTGGAGACCTATGAAATAAGTCCTGGTTACCTATGGAATATGCATTTCCATAAAATAAGTATTATGAAATACTTATAAGTCCTGGAAATAAGTCCTGGAAACCAATGAAATATGCCCTAGATACCTATTAAATATGTCCGGATACTATTGAAATTTCTCCTGGGTAATAATGAGATATGTCGAGGATACCTAATATGTCTCAAATAACAATGAAATATGTTCTGGATATCTATGAAATATGTCCAGGATACCTACGAAATATGTCCAGGATACGTATAAAATACGTCCCGTTGACCTATGAAATATGTCAACGAAATGTATGAAATACGTCATGGAAACCTATGAAATATGTCTTGGATAACAATGAAATATGTCCAATACACCTATGAAATATGTAAAGAGGTCCTTTGAAATATGTCCTTAATACCAATGTAATATGTCCTGGAAACCAATGAAATATGTGCTGAATGCCTATGATATCTGTCCTAAATACCAATGAGATATATCCTAGATACCTATTAAATATATCCTTAATACAAATGAAATATGTAATGGATACCAATGAAAAGTCCAGGATACCTATGAAATATGTCCTGGATACCTATGAAATATGTCCACGATACTTATGATATATATCTTAGATCCCAATGAAATATATCCTGGATACATATGAATTATATCCAGGATACCTACGAAATATGTGCAGGAAACCTATAACCTATGTCCCGGATACCAATGAAGTATGTTCTTTATACCTATGAAATATGTCGTGGATACCAAAAAAAGATATCCAGGATACCAATGAAAAATGTACTGGATACAAATGAAATAAATAAAGGATACCAATGAAATATGTCCTGCATACCTATAAAATATGTCCTTTATACCAATGAAATATGTCCTGATATCTATGAAACATGTCCTGGTTAAGTAAGAGATATGTCCACTATACCTATGAAATATGTAGTGGATACCTATGGAATATGTCCTGGATACCTATGAAATATGTCCAGCAGACCTTTGAAATATGTCCAGGATATCCATGAATATGTCCTAGATACCTAAGAACTGTATCCTAGATATGTGTAATATATCCTGGATACCAATGATATGTCCCAGATACCTATCAAATATTTCCTGGATACCAATGAAATATGTCCACTATACCTATGAAATATGTCCAGGATGCCAGTGAAATATGTCCAGGATACCTATGAAATATATGTTAGTTGTCAATGAAATATGTGCTGGATACCTATTAAATATGTCCTCGATACCAATAAAATATGGCCTAGAAACCAATGAATTATATCCAAGATACCTATGAAATATATTATAGATACCAATGAAATATGTACTGGATACCCATGAAATATATACAGGATACCTACGAAATATGTCCAGGAGAGCTATGAATAATGTCCTGGATACAAATGATATATGTCCTAGATACCTAATAAATATGTCTTGGATATCAATGAAATATGTCCTAGAAACCAATGAAATATGTCCTGAATACCTATTATATATGTGCTAAATATCAATGAGATATGTCCTGGGTACCTATGGAATATGTCCTGGATACAAATGAAATTTGTCCTGGATACTAATGAAATATGTCCTAGATACCTATGAAATATATTTTGTATACCAATGAAATATGTCCAATATACCTATGAAATATATCTAGGAAACCTATGAATTATGTCCAGGAAAGCAATGAAATATCTCCAGAGGTCCTATGTAATATGTCCTGTATACCAACGTGATACGTTCTGGATAAAAATGAAATGTCCTAGATAGATATGAAAAATGTCTAGAATACCTCTGAAATACATACTGGATACCTATGGAATATGTATTGGATACCTATGAAATATGTTTTAGTAACCAATGAAATATGTCCTGGTTTCCAATGAAATATACCCAGGATAGCTACGAAATATGTCTAGGAGAACTATGAAATATGTTCTGGATAAACATGAAATATGTCCTTTATACCAATGAAATATGTCCTAGAGTCCTATTAAATATTTCCTGGAAACCAATGAAATATGTCCAGCAGACCTTTGAAATACGTACTGGATACCAATGAAATATGTCCTAGATAACTGTTAAATATGTGCTGGGTACCAATGAAATTTGTCCTGGATACCAATGAAATGTGTCCTGGCAACCAATGAAATATATCCTAGATACCTACGAAATATGTCCAGGAGACCTATGAAATATGTCCTTAGTACCAATTAAATATGTCCTGGAAACCAATGAAATAAGTCCTGAATGCCTATGATATCTGTCCTAAATACCAATGAGATATGTCCTAGATACCTATTAAATATGTGCTTAATACCAATGAAATATATCCTAGATACCAATGAAATGTCCTGGATACCTATGAAATATGTCCTGGATACCTATGAAATATGTCCACGATACTTATGATATATGTCTTGTATACCAACGAAATATGTCCAATGTACATATGAAATATATCGAGGAGACCTATGAAATGTCCAGGATACCAATGAACTATATCCAGAAGTCCTATGAAATATTTCCTGGATTCAAATGTAATATGCCCTGGATACCAATGAAATGTCCATTATATCTATGAAATATGTCCTATATACCTATGAAGTATGTCTAGGATACCTATGAAATATATCTTAGATACCAATGTAATATGTCCTAGATACCTATGAAATATATCCAGGGAACCTACGAAATATATAAACGAAGCCTACAAGATATGTCCCGGATACCCATGAAATATGATCTGGATACCTATGAAATATGTCCTGGGTACCAAAAAAATATGTCCAGGATACATATGAAATATGTCCCGCATACCTATGGAATATGTCCTAGATATCTATTAACTATGACCATTATACAAATGAAATTTGTCCTGGATACCAATGAGATATGTCCTAGATACCTAAAAAATATGTCCTGGATACCTGTAAAATATCTGCTGGATACCTAAGTAATATGTCCAGGAGACCTACGAAATTTGTCCTGGATAGCAATGAAATATGTCCTGGATACCTATGAAATATGTCCTGGATACCAGTGGGATATGTTCTGGATAGCTATCAAATATATCCTGGATACCTATAAAAATATCCATAATACCTATGAAATATGTCCTATGTACCAATGAAATATATCC
>JAGDQP010041776.1:869-16777 GCA_022664845.1 Lepisma saccharinum | reverse complement strand
ACAACTTACGTTTGGCGAATCTTTATCGTAATTATATTCGTATCGACTTTCTCACATTATAATACAAGAGTTCACAATATGTATATTGTGGTAAAAGTGATTATATTAAGTTGTGCGTTACTAAAATTTAAGTATATATATATATGCAATAAAAGTCAACGGTTTTAAGCATACTGTGAAAAAAAGATTGACAGAGAAAGCAGACGCTGGTTGTTGGCACTAAAGCACACACCAAAATTGTTAGGATAAAATTGTATCAGTGTCATATCAGAAAAATAAATAAAACATAATTCTAAACCAGAAAGCTGAAACGTCAATGCGTGACCAAGCCTAATTTTATAAAAGTCAAAAGAACTTGCCAATCAATCCAGAGTTTTGAGAAATGCTACACAAATTTAGTTAGAAGCCTTTAATACATAAAACTCAAAAGTTTAGTTTTTAATCAGTTCTCAAGAGGGCTTCCCCCCCCCCCTCCCATTTTTACCATTTTTTAAAAATAATTCAAAAATTAAAGAGTACTACCAAAAATATAAGCGCACTAGAACTTACAAATTACTATAAAATACAACAATGGACAGCGATCTTGAAATCTTGTCGATTGAGGAGTGCTGAGATTTCAATTAAATAATGCCGTCATAATCTTTGAAAACGTATCATTCATCAATCGACAAGATCTCGAGATCGCAGTTCACTGTATTTCATAGCAATCTGTAAGCTCTAGTGCGCTATGCGCTTACATTTTTAATAGTGCTCTTGGCTTTTCAAATATTTTGAAAAATGGAGGTAGGGGTGGAGCGAGGAGACCTCTTAAGCATTTCACAACGAAATAATATAAAACTAAATAAAAATAGTGAGCAAACATGTCGAACTAAAATCGCAACCTGCCAGTTCCAAGTATAGTAAATAAATACAAGTAAATACTTAAACAAATATTAAGCCAATCTCTAATGAAGCAAATCATTAAAATAAATTGCACAATATGTTAACATCAAAGTTTAAATTAAATTGAGTGCCAAAAATGAAAGTAGTTTTCGTTGTGAATAATTAAACACGCAATATACATAAACAAACACACTACTAAAGTGCAACCATGAAACTTTAATTTCTCACTGCTCTCGTGTTAACTCAGATTTCATCAAACTTACTAGCCAATCTATACAACTACTTCGTACATAAGAGGAGGAGCTCGTACTCCTTTGCTTTAAACATGTTATAAGACAAATACTTCGCACCCAAACGTCTTGTACCTATTTTAGCGATATATAGTTACTAAATCCTCAGTATTCAAACTGTCTTCAGTGGGCAGACTATGATGTAACTAATACAAAAGCAAAGTGCCGTGTGTTTTTCAAGAATTTTGATGTTTTGGCTATGAAAGAATCTGTGCTGTTTAAGGGAGACATGTTGGGGAAAAAGCATATTGCACTTTTAAAAAATAGTGATAACTGAGACCTTAAAGCCTATTTTCGTCATCGAAAGGTTTATGGATTATCAGTTTCCGACAATAGTAATAGAAATCGATAAAATACTTGATGAGGGTGCATCGAACTCATCTACAATAATAGGAAAGGTAAGTCAACATGTGTGTAATAATGACTAGGTTGATTGCGGAGATCTTTTGAGCATTATATTAAAAGTGGTGGATAGACACTATTTAAATTCGTGTTCAGATATAGGTTCCGTGTTCCAGCGGATGTTCCCGGACAGTGGCATTGCTAGCAAGTTCGTGTGTGCGAATAGGAAGTGTGCATATTGTTGGTGTTCTGGGATTACTCCATATTTTCTTTCTCTTTTAAAAGGAAATGCACGAGAGCAGGACTTCTTTGTTTTGCTTTTTCATGAATCTTTAAATAAAAAGCTACAACTGAAACAAATGGACTTCCATATCCGAATTCGGTAATCAAACAAAGTCGTCTCAAGAAATTTCCATTCGGAATTCATGGGACATGCCACAACTAAAGACATGGAAGAAAAAAATTGTCTGCTGTCGTCTAAAATGCTTCAATTGCCAATGGATGATACAAACGTAAATTAGAAACTATTGCAGTGTTCGTTCCCAGCTGAAAAAAGGACACAAATTATTCATTGATTAACATTTCAAGTTGTGGGCTGCGCATTGTCCATGGTGCTTTTAAGGCTATCTCTGTTGCGTAGAAGGTGTATTTTCTAGTAGTTTCTTCGAGGACATCCCAGTAAGAAGATGATTTTACAACGATGACTGGTAGCTGTGAATTTCTTTTAAAAGTTTTGTTGAGTCCGATGGTTTGAAACTGTGCAGTTAGTGAAAAGATTGATCTTTATGTGGCCCAATAGTAATGACTACGTAAATGCTATAAAATCTGGCCAAGTTAAAAATCCTCAAACACAGTGTTATGTTAATTACATGCGTGAATCCGTTTATCACAATTAAACTTTTGTGTTTTGTATCAAGAGCACAAATACTTTTTTTAAAAAGTGCCAAAGTGATAGGCAAGTGTTGCCTTTTCTCGCAAGTAATATGGCACATGTAATTAAAGAACTGATGATATGATTTGTAAAGAAGAATGTTATTGATCAATGTATAAACATACGGAAGCAGGTGAATCTCGATATGAAGGATAAGGCTTTGTACTGCAATGATCGACATGGAATTTAGGGGTGAAAAGTTGTTGAAAGAACTTACTGCAACAGGAAAAGTAAATGAAAATTAGGTTTTGAACTTTAGGAATTTTTGGTAGTGTGTGTCCAAGCTACTTGAAAAGCGTCCAATTACATATTGATTGGTACGCCACTGCTTGTTTGGATCCTAGGCAAATTATGAAAAACAAATTCTTATGCAGTGATCAGCTCAAAAGGGCGTTGAATTGTGTAGTTGAAGTTGGAAGGAAGAATGAAAATGATTGTGATATTGCGGGCTAATTGAAGAGAGAAATTGATGATGATGAAGCTATGTAGTTTGAGGAGATTTGATGTTAAGAAGTAACGGTTAGATAGGATTTTGCATTATCATCCGAGCCTGAGAAGCTGTTACAAAGAACTGTGGTCAACGTTGAAGATGCTTTTGCTCTTAGCACATGGTCAGGCTGGTGTATAGAGGGAATTCTGTTTGAACCTCGAGATAGAAGTGATAAACTTGAAAACTGGATCTCATGTTGCATTGAGAATTATAAAACATCATATTATTGCTGTAAGTGGACTTGACAATGTGAAAATTGTCAGGTGTCGCAGCCTTTTATATGAACTTTATAGGTAGTCAGAAGAAAAAAGCTTCCATAAAAGGGAAGAAAAGAAGTAGTGTGTTAGAAGTAATAGATGAGTTTTAACCTGTAAAGAAAAGATGATGATGAGAGTGCTTTGAAGCGCTAAGGAGAAAACCGCACAAGTTAATGTACAGTTAAATTAGCAACTGCTGCTTGTAAAATACATTTAAAACTGTTAGCTTGAAAACACAGAAGTTCTTACAACTCTTTGGAAAAACGACTTAAAGATTACGTGTCATATACTATTTTATATTGTTTGGGTGTGAAAATTGTAATGTTTTGTTAAAGTGTGTGTGTGTCTTACAGTAAACTGGCGTGTGATGGGTGCATTTGATTTGTGGTCTTGAGTATTTTTAATGGCAAATTGGAAGTCGCCATTTATTGTAAATTTAGTATTTTACTGTGCATATGTGAGATGCAAACATCCTCCTGTAATGTTGAGAATACCAAGCATCGTACTGGCAAGTGAAATGAATAAGCTGTTTTATTTGGTATTGAAATAATTTTTTAGTTGGTTTCTAAATTTTTATTGCTCTTTCATGATTTTGTGTAACCCTATCGTAGTGGTCCAGAAATGGTTTTGGAAATAAGGCACCAGAAATTCTAAAGTTCAGCTTTAATCTGTTAACACTAACTTTTACCAGGAAGAAGTCAACATCATTCTCCAAAAGTAAAACATGCTATATTTAATGTAAGAGTAGACGCTGTTACGTTAAAAATTACCCTGAATGAAAGATTTGTTAGTTTAATATTGTAGGTACTGAATTTTAAAAAGTACCTTGGAAGTCTTTGATTTTTTTAAAAAGAAACCGTACGAACTCTGTTTAATACAGACAGAAGGAAAAGCGAATGAATGATTGGAAAGGACTAAACCCACATTGAAGGACCTCTCGCTTTGGTCAGAACACTAAATTATGATGAAGAGCTTTGGTCAGGCTTAACCAGAGTAAGCTTCTACTACCTTCCGAACAGTGAATTGCTTCATTGAATCGAGTCATGCACAGCGAAAATTTCATTAAAATAGCAATAAACGGAGATAATACCTTAGGATATGTGAATCCAGTTCATTTTGCTGTGAGAAACAATGAACATGCGTATTTGAAAAAGGAAGAACACGTGTTTATCGCAGTATTTCTGTGTTCCAGCTGTTAGAGAGTTTACTCCCAAAGAGACTTGTTCAGAAATAATGGTATAAATAGTTTTCTCTTTTTATGGTGGACATACAATGTTGAGGATTACCCCCTGCGATTAAGAAATAAATTATGATAATCTTCTCTCGCGCGCGCAAATAAGGAAATAATTCAAGGCTTTGAGAAATATGCTAACTCTACTGTGAGAAATCACCAACTTACTTATCTTTATACTATCCCTCTGTTCACTGTTATTTGTGAGGGTTATACCAGCTTATCCATGATGTCAATCTAGTTTAGTGCTCACATCAGATCTCGGGGCTTTATACTGTTAAATCAGGTTTTTCATGGTTTTGATCCCCCACATTCAAACGAGCACATTTTTTTCAAGACATCTTCGTTCGACGTGATGAAGCTCCTTAGACTGTTGTAAGTATATCTTTGAATTCATACCGGTATTTTCCCTTAAACTTTGAATCTATTAATTTTTAACACAATGCAGATCCGCGCATTCATCTAATTATTCTGATTTCATTTCTTTCAACTTCTGCTTTATAACCTTGGTTCACTGTCCAGGTCTAATTTCCTTCCATAATATTTATACCCATACATAGTATTGATACATTTATGTATATTTATAATTCATACATAACGCCGTACTTATAAATTTACTTTTGGATCAATCCTTATAAAGTAGGCCTAATACAGTACTTGTTGCTCGATTTTTTTATTTTTTTTTTAAAGAAATTTGCTTGCTGTTAACCTTGTCACAAGTTCAACCGGTTTACAAGTTCGAAATCACTGTTATTTTATTTTTATTCACAATGATTTCAGCATTGCGGCCAGTTGTGCATCTTGGCACATGGCATTTTTCCACTTGTAAGGTTGGCGCGAATTTCATTATCTCCACTGTGGTTACTTCAAGGACAAACTGACGTACTATGAGACACAGGTTGAGATATTGAGTTGTTAAGGACTTTTTCTAAAAATATCCTTCAACAGGAATTTGAAGCTAAAAGTTTTGTATCGAAATCGCTGAAAATTAATTTTGGTTCAATGTTAAAGGAGCAAGCCAGTTTATTGAAGTTTCCCTGTATTCCAAGATTCTTTCTTTCTCTATGCTTTTAATACTTATCCCTCCCACCGTGGACATCGATAGTTGCCTTTTCCTATCAAATTGTGTAGGCTAAGCTAAATTCTAGGGAACGGAACTCTTGTACGAAATCGTTCTAGTCGCCTTTTACGACATGCAGAATCAGTTAAATATTTCATTTCCTGGATCTAGAGCGTGTGATACCCTCGTTTACATCAGAGTTTACATGCTTCAGGACCCCATAGTGGTGAGAGGGTATGCATTTGGGTCTTCGGGATCTTACGAACTTTTTTTTGTCCTCTCCCACTTGATCTGGTTACCAGTTTTTTTTTTTTTAATGACAAGCTCATGAGAGAAAAGATTAGCTAACCGATACAGATTTCTTATTTTTTTCCATAATATAAAATGTGTACATTAATTGTAGTTCAAGAAATGCAGGTGCACAATTTGTCTTCATTCATTTCTGAGAGTATTATAAAGGAAACTATTTTATGGTTCTTACCAATGTCGTTTGGTCCAGTACACATGCAGGAACAGAATGACTAAATGTACAAATGCAATGTTTAAGCATAACCCAGTAGTTATTTCATGTAACGGAGAACCCTTGGTCAAGTGACTGAGATTGCTACGCACGGATCGGCGGTGAGATGACGAAGCAGCTTTAAACCTTGTTCATGTCGCTATTTTCAATCATATTTTTCTGGTTTCCTCAGTAATACCCGTCAAATTCTGGAATTGCAACTTAAGATCAGCTCGATAGCTTTCTCTTTGTTTGCAGCTAATAGAGATAGCGTAAGACAAGAACAGGCTGTCACTCTAAGTTGCTGAAAAGAACATAAGCGAAAAGATGAAATTTAATGTTAATAAAGATTTATAATATACAAACTGGATAAAATAAAGTTAAAAAAACAAACAAAAAAAAACTTATTAGTACCGGTATACAAATGCAAGGTTAGAACAAAAGAAGGGATGAAATAACAAGGATTCGAAACAAGAGGACAAATGAGGGAGTATACTATCACCAACTTGTTTAATGTAATGGAAGAAACAGTAAAGGAAGTATAAAAGAAAGAACAAAAATTTTGTTAATTATAGACGATGTAGTGGAGAACATCAGAGAAGGAAGTACAGAGACAAGTAGACGTGTAAACTGTACACATGATATGAAATGTTAGAGGATGAAGTGCTGAGATAAATTTAGTCGTGAAACAGCAAACGACGAATATTTGCTTAAAATAAGGAAGAAAACTAGCAAAGTTGTAGAACTATAACGTAGAGAGAGATGAGGATAAATTGGGAGTAAAGAGCGGGAGAGTAAATGGATAAACTCCCTTGAAACCGAGATTAGAAAGTGGGAAGGATAGAACAGGAGGTAACACATAGACTGAAGAGAAGTAGAAAATTATTACGAACAGCGAAACATATACTATTGGAGAAAAACATACCAAGGAAATTGAAACAGATGGTATACAAAACATGTACCAACAGCTAGATTCAAACTCGACATAAGCAGATTTCAACAGAAAGGAAACGAAGCAGAATTCAGGCGGGAGAGATGAAATTCTTAACGATTGTAAGGTAAAAACGAGACGGGATAAATGAAGAAATAAGAGAAGTTGCGGGAGAAGGGAGCTTAGAATACAATGGAGGACAGACAAAGGTCGTGTTGGCAAGTCCGAAAAACACCAGAAGAAAATGGAGGAATGCAGCATAGAATGAGGAAAACCAAGGAAGAGATAGAAAAAAGATGTATAAAATGGGAAACAACGGAAAACGAAGAGTGGTGAAGAGAGAGATGAAGGTTGAAAGCTGAAAAGTGGAAAATAGGAAATAAAAGGAGTTTGTGTTGCTTCTAAGTGATAGTAGTAAACCAAGTTTCTATTACCGTTTGGCAGAAGTTCATAGAATACCGTGGTGGGTTTCGCAAGTTTGAGCTTTGTTTAAGCTTCCGTATAATGCAAAAGCATGGCTTCAGCTTCCCTAGGTATAGAATGTTTGAAGTGAGGGAGAAGAAGGGTTTTTTTTTCGTGTCATTAATGTGAATTAATTTGTGTAATTCAAGTGTCCCCTCAACACGAACAGCACAGTTTTAGGCTTATCATCGATAGGTTTTTTATTTATTTGTTTGTTTGTTGTGTTATTATTTGGTGACTTAGCTTTAGTATTAGGAGTTGAAAAATGCTATCAAGTTCAATGTTTTGGAGCTTTTTTTTTCTTCGCAGTACGAGGAAGAAACGCTAAGGACGAGCGAAAGTAAAGTAACTGTGGTTAGCATGAGTTCGAGTGAGTGTGAATTAATGTATTTGTTCTCAACTTCGTGTATCACCTAGATTTGATTTATAATGCTTTGATGTAACATCAAAGATAAATACTTTTATTTTGAAGAAAGTGGAAAGTTATCAGCATTCTTGCAAATGCACAAAGCTGTAATAGTAATCCAGTGTATCGACAAGTGTTCCGAAGTTCAGTAACAAATCCGTCTTTGTTCGTGACACTGAAACTAAAAGTGAGAGGGCGGTAATTATAATTCAGTGGTAAGTATTTCGTGGGAATAGGAACTTATATATTAGGGTAGTCCACAATACGCAGGCAAGAGATGAAATTTCGGCAGGAGACCAGGCCACCGACTAAGTTTGTGACGCTTGTTAAGAGTAATGTTCTCACAAACTTTGAACTGTATATGTTTTTTCTTCTGTTTTTAATTTTTTTGATCACATTTGTTGGAACGCCTTACAAAATCGTAATACTAATTGCTTCCACCACTTGCAATACCAATTGTTTCTCTTCTTAATCGTTTGTAATGAAGTTGTTAAACTCTTCGTTGCTTGACAATACTTTCTGCTGTCATCTTCCGGTCATAACATGTTCACTTTGGATGTAGTCTGGGTTTGCGTTCCATTCTTCTGGTGGAAAACTATCATTAATTTGTAGTCTCAAGTTACGTGTTCTGGATGAAAAATCAGCCAAAGTGGGCTCATCGTTAAGCATGATGGGGTTCCTCTCGCTGTACTGCCAGCTGTATCAGAAGTCATCTGTTCAACAATTTTGGCCTTTGCATCACCAGAAACTTTGCCTGAAAACAGACTGAGGCCAGTAAGTTCATCAGAAATGTACCCTAGGTGGGTTTTCAAAACCTTTCGTGCAATTTCGCATATTTTCTGGTCTATAGCTTGGTATTTATATAGATCTTTTTTACAAGTGATAAACTGTAGAGGCATTTACAACTGAGTTGAGATTCAGTCCAGTTCTTTGTGTACACCAGTGCACCAAACTGCTTCAGCTGCAAATAGTCATCCATAGTCAGTAACTTGATGTTCAAAACTAATTTTAAAGTACTGACTGTTGAATCTTTGAAGTAATCATCTTCGGATAAGCTGTCTAAACTCCAATAAACATCACGGACAGTTCCATTTCATTGGACAAGTTTTGAGCCACTTGAAAAGAGGAATCTGAGGAGAGTTAGATGACCCAAAACGATGTACAAACACTTTGCTTAAAGTGATTTTTAGCGTGTGATGGTCAAAAGCTAACCACAAGAGAGCTCTTCTAATTTTCTTCTGCAACAGTGTACATGTTCCATTGGCTTTTCTATTATTGACAGCTGTTTTGTCAAAACACACAGTTTAAACTTCATCCACCGAATTCCATTGTTCCAACATTCTGCACAGCGTCTACTGCGTGGGGTGAACAGACCCGTTTTGAATATAACCTCTTAAGTTTGGTCTTTCGGAAAATATTTAGTACCCTTTTACTTTGAGAAGATGAAGGCCTGTAATCATCATTGTCCTTAAATCATCAACTTCATGGATTCATCGCTAGTATGTGTTATTTGCATTTGACAAAACAATGGAAGCATAGTTGGCAGCAAGTCTCTTCCGTCTATTTATATCTTGTTTTTGCCTTTGGACAGCTCGTTCCTGTTTTTTAGTGTGCTTTATCTTCAGACCATGATCATCTAGCTTTCATTGAATATGCTGATCTTCCAAAAAAAAAATCTTGCTGTATCTTAGATATGGTCATTGCATTAGCATGGGCGATATCAAAAAGGTTTGTAGCTGCTATACACATACTAACTCACGAGCTTCACTTTGTGGTGTCCTGTATTTTTTTCAGGAGTAACCATTGAGAATGTATCTTTTCTAGTTTTTCAACGTATGGATTGATTATTTGATTAATCTTGCCATGGAAAGATCTAAGTATTACGCAAACATAATTTTTCCTGCTAAAATTGTGGCTTCATCTTTATTTTTGGTCCATAACTACTCTTCACTAGCAAAATTATGCTTTGTTGCTATTTAAGGACCGTTTTCTACTTTCTCTATTATATGTGTACGTAAGATTTGGCTATTGGTTTCTGTTGTTTGAGGGGCTGGAATCATGTTAATTGTATAATAGCAGCCCATTTTTGAATTTCCCTTTTCTTCTATATTATTCTAAGCCCATTGTTATACTGTTTTATGTAACGTACTCTCAGATTTGTTCTTTGTAGAGTGTCACATTACGAAGGTAATCTAAATTTATTGTTTTTTAATAGTTCTTCGGTTTTTGTTTTTCGCGGTGGAAAGATCGTACTTTCTTAGAAATAAGTTTAATACTCTGACGGAAAGTATTGGTTTTACACCCATTTACAATCAGTCGTTCTGTGGAAAGAAGGTCTCTGTAGGATACTGTATTTAGCACCAATGCTACGTCATTTTGTGGAGACCGATAATTGTGCAAAACCTGTACTCGGATTTTAACTTGTTATAGTAGTTTCATAGTCCCGAATGGTTCTGTAAAGGCTATAATGCACCAACAGGTTGTCTGGAGAACTAACATATTCGAAATGAACTATAAGATAAGGCTTTAAGTTACCTATTAAAACCGTAGAGTAATACTTCAAAGAATTCGCATATGATTAGAACTTTCCTCAGAAGATAAGAACATAAGAATAAGGAGAGCACAGGAGAACGTGTCCATGAATCGTAAGCTCGAACAAAACAGACTATTTTAGATGAGAAATTGTGTCTTGGAAATAGGAAGGAGAGGAAATATCTTGTACAGGTAGGATATCAGAGATACTTTCTCCATACAGCAAGCGCTAATTAACACATGCTACAACTTTGATTTTATTCTATATTTAGAATAATCAACAAGTACTGGGAAAGAGTTGTAACCCCCAAAAATACACAAATTAATACAACATAATTTGAAACAAGTAGTGAGTGTCTTTCTTGCAAACCTTAGTGAAATTTTTTATGTTGTTTTTGTAATTCTGTTTAGCAAGTACACTGAAATTTTAAGTACATGTTCTCCAACTTCTACTTTATTCAACTATTGGAGGTGTAAATTATCATGCGTGTTACGTTTTGCAATACAGTTTACTTTCTTGTTACTGCTATTTTCGAACATTTGCATTATATCGCAGTTCTTCGAAGTCGTGCTGATATTTGGTCGTTTGTAGATACAATAGATGAAATGAAAAAGAATCGTATTATTTTGACGATATTAAAGATTACCATTTATTCCTTTCTGAGATAATTTTTCATCCTTTATTCAACAAGAAACCATTTCGTGTATTCCTCGTACTAGACAAGGGTATCCTGTAGTGATAGAATCTGGTTGGTTATATATGGGACTGCAAAAATTTTTCAAACAGTTTTCCTTTTGGGATATTAAACTTTCAGTGGTATGGTTTTGTGGCGGAAGAATAGAATAGCGAAAGCCAAATTGTCGAGATAGAATACAAGTAAAAATAACTGAGACAGTTAATAATGCAATCAGGGAGGATCAAATACGTGGTAAGCTAATAAGAGTGCTTCCTGCTCTTTCGATATACTAAGGATGGTACTGGAAGCAAATAGGCAAACAATACTTAGAGAGCAAACTGCTCAAACTGTGCTCTCCAGAGATGAAGAAACTTAAATATTATACACTGACAAGAGTTTCACCAAATAAATGTGACTTTAAGAATATTTTGTTGAAATTAATTTTCAACTTGCGGAGGTAAAAAAAAGTTAAACAATAAGTCGGAGCTAAGTTTTACATTGAATTTGTTAAAAGTCTATCAAAACAAATCGCTTACGTGGTGTCAGGGTTTCAAAATATTAGCTTGAGTCAGCTCTGTATAACTGAAGTAATATTTTCACAACTTGGGAACTATAAATGATAACTCATTAGATGCCAGCTTTGATTAAACAAACTTCATGAACGACGTCATAAGCATGTAAGTGCTTAGAACTACATTCATTTTTTTTTTTAAAGGAAGAAATTAGGTAAGTTGATTTGGGGTGGTATTGAAAACTATTTATAATTGTTTGAATTTATGTTCAGGGCGAGTAGGACCAGAGTTAAGCTGAACGTGTAGGACATAAACAAGAAGATAATTTAATGGTTAAATGTTACTAGGTAGAACACATTTTAGTAACTAGAAGCTGAAGATGATTTGAATGCTCTAAATTTAAAATGACTGAAGTTGATTATGCTGCACCAGTTTCCGTACATGGAACTAAGTACTGTAATACGTTGTTTATCAAATCGTGGTATTTGAAATCTATACATGTTTACTATAACATGGTGGTGGGAAGAGGGTTTATTTCAGATGAAAAATTCTTCTTTCAATTTTGGAAATTTCTGTAGTCGGTAATTGTCGGGGGACAAATTTGGTGATGGAAGTTCCGTTTGAATTTATCTTTATCAAGATTTGAACTTTGAAGCATAACTGATGAAGTATATCATTGTTAAATTTGCCATGTTTTTCTTTGGTGCAGTTTTGATATGAAATTCTTGTAATAATATGTTATAGTGGCACATTTCTATAGCTAGTGCACCATATTAGCCTATTGTGTTCCTCATAAGTTGATAGCATTCATTATCTTCCATTCTAATGATTTGAACATTGAACATCTTAAGAATGTGGAAATCCTGGAAGGATGCATTTTTCACTTAGATATTTTTGTATCTAGGTTCTAGTGGACGTACAATTCATCTGTTGTTAGAAACCACTCACGGAGATTGTGTCTATGTATGAAAGTTGTTTTATATCACGACTCGTGATTGCTTTTTTGATGCTGTTAACATTTTAGGCGCCCATCTTGCAGTTAGGTTTTCGTAATTTTTGCCCCAGATGATATGGTCACTACTACATTTTGCGTTTTCAGTATTCATTTTTTTTTTCGAAATGATATGGGCTCTACTGTAAGGCCTATTCTGTTACTATAACTTTCATACTGAGTCTTCAGCTGTGCATTTCGTCGACATTTTTCTGTGTATGGGAGGAGGGCCATGCCCATCTTCATCTTCACACAATGTTTTGCAACATTTAAATTTATTTTACCATGGAACCCAAGGTTTTCCCTAAGGGTACTATGAAGTATGAAATCTTGGTGAATTTGTGTGGAAATTACACCCCCGTTAGCAGTATTTTAGATGTTTAATTACCACTCTCTGCTCGACGTGCTTTCTTCACACTGACACAACGAAATCATAACGATTATAAAAATGAAACTTCCTGTGAAATTTATAAACGTATCAGTTGCGTCAGAACGGTAATTCAAGCTCTCTGTCATCTCATTTTTCTTCAGGTTATGCATCATCATCATCTCCTTATTGTTCATCTCGTGGAGCCACCTCCAAACATTCAACAGGTTCCCCTCTCTTCTGCCACTTCCTGATTTTCATTTCGTAATCAGTAACAGAACAAACTGCCTCTTGTGGTAGTTGATCTTCTTCATTATCTGAGAGCAGTGTCTACATACTTTTCCAACTATCACTTTATACAGGAAGGGAATTATTGTGTCGTCCAGGATTTTTCCGCGTCCAACTTCGAACAGTTTCTTCAAATAGATTTCAACGAAATATATCAGGTCGTGGCTCATTTTTTATCTTATTTGGTAGTGGTAGACTGTAAACGGTTTCGCTAAGTTCTGACAAACGTCTTCATCCCAGTTGCGTTTATATGCAACTTCTCATAGGCATCAAGAATGTCTTAGTCTATTTGATCGGTTCGAAAAGCATTCCCACTGAAGTGTGGGAAAGAAATCTTGATGAAAGGAAAGTCTGTTTCAACGTAAAATCAGTGTATCCAACTGCTAATCCTTCCAACAAACTCCTCCTACACAAGAGGCTTATCTAACATCCGCATGCAGTATCACAATCCTTTCCTATTTCGTAAGATATTGTTCTGCTTTAGTTCCTAATTTTCCGCAGATCTCGCAGTGAACTATTTTTCTAAGCTTTTTAACACACGTATCTAATTTTCTTGTAGTTTCCTGCCAACTGCTTGAAAGTATTAATTTCTTGAAGTCACATGCTTCTTGTCAGAAAACCCCATCTTGAACCATGTTGCTTAGAATATACCGGTATTTCATACCGAATATATCAATTTCCTGTCTTATTACCTAGATTCAGACCTGTGCTATTTAGTTTCTTGTACCTTCTCGGTTTCTTACCATTTTTGCTTCGTCGTTTGCTCTGCTTGATCTGTTTCTTAACATCTTTGAGTTACCATTTTCTGTCGGTACCAATCTGTTTTCGTGTGCATCTACTTGTCCTTCAAATTCTCCTATCTTGTGATCAGTTGTTTCATTGGATTGTTTATATTTATTTTCGTGTCTTCCATATATTGTTTCATTTCATTGTACTGCAGTAAAATTCATGAACAACAAATTCACGCAGAGGGGGAATATCCTTTTTCGCATAGCTTGGGTTTTGTCAGTAATGCGACACAGTACTTAACGAACTGATACGGGACTTTGAACATAGTATGCTGAAAGTATGAATATATCGCTGTTTTTAAAGGCTCAGTAATGTTTTTTTATTTTTACATACATACTTTTACAATAAGAAAGAAAACCTGTAGCTTAAGGTTTCATTGTACTTGCTATTTTTGTAGCTTTAGATTTTGATGTTATTTTATGTTGCAAAAGTTATGCTCATGTCAGTGTATATGAATGTCTCTGCACAGGTAAGTTTGTTTTGAATCAAATATGCTTATATTGTTATGTATTGAAGTGATGTCTGTTCTTCCTTTAATTCACATGAGAATTTTTGTGTACTGAATAATGACTTTTGAACTGAGTTAAAGTTGGGTCAGTATGGCAGGTGCGGTGTAGTTCTCATTTCGAACATTGCATTTCGTAGGATTATTTTTTTTTATAAAAATTGGTCGAACTTGTATAGGTGCTCAGGCATATTTCTCTCGAATGTAAATTTTGCCATGTTGTGCAAACGTCTATTATGACCCCCAGGTAACGAATATTCGTTTGATCGAAGTTTTTTAGACTTGAAATAGAAGAAAGGATATTTCGTGCTATTTTCGACGTGTTTTAGAGGGTGTATGGTTAACAGTACACATAAAAAAGTTGATCGAGAAGCCTTTGCGTCTATTTATATACAGAAATGCAGGATCAGTACAATTTTAGCGAATGGTGAATATAATTATACCTATGTACATATTTAGAAATCGTATCGCGTCCGTAATCGCAGTTTTATATTTTTGGCATTAAATTTTCTTGACATTAAGAAACATGAAAAGGACTCTTTCGAAGTCGAAATGCTATCCTTTCAGGAAAGTGTTTAGTGGAGTGAATTCTCTAGTGATGATTGGAACTGAAGAAACAATCATAAATATATTTTTTGTGAACCGATAATCGAAAAGTTAAGGAAGATTTTCGAATAAAATTTTCACTGAAAGGCTCGGATGGCCGAACGATTAGCATACTTACCTTTGTTACCTGGTTCCGGGCACAGACCCTAGGAGGGAACTACTAAAAGCGGTGGTTCGTAACCCACTTTAATTAAGAAGACTCTAGATTCTGTCTTTTTAGGAGATCACAGGCTCGTTTAGGAAATTTTTAATAACACAAACAACTATTTCGAATGTAGTATTTTGTTATATGGAAAGAAATTGTGAACTTATAAGAGGGATGATGAGATTAGAATTGTGGAAATGTGGAGCTGGATGAAAACGAAAGAAAAGAAATGAACTAGTTCCACTCAGTTTCATAGGCGATGGCCGATTGGTAAATTACTAAGTCCGTAATTACTAATTTGTAAATCCGTAAAGTTGTGTAATTTGGCAGTACCAGCCAGTGTGCTATGTAGATTTGAAATAGACGTTCTACGTGTTCTGCCTGACACGTATGAAGATGTGCTGTAGCCATATTACGTAACTTCTGAGACTTGTAAATTTGTTCTAGCGGTCATTTTCTATGAAAACGTGAGTATGCAATAGTTAATTTAGCTAGTGTTGGGATGAGAAGCCGAGGGGGTGGTGGTAGCTAATAGGTGAAAGAAGAGGAGTACTGAAGATAATACAGAGGAAACTAAACTGGTTGGGGGAGTATTTAAAAAACATTAATATTACGCAAGAAGATTTTACAGTCATGAGTCAATCAATTGGAAATGCGACAATAAACTCCCTGTGTCATCGATAGTATCAAGATAGTTCTTCTGGGGTTCAAAGGT
>JAGDQP010041775.1:0-11191 GCA_022664845.1 Lepisma saccharinum | reverse complement strand
TCCGTTATTAGTCGATCACAGATAACGACCTCGATCCATATCGCAATCGTCCGTTATTGTTATTGATCAAAATCGATGTGCTGCTGGAGATGAGATATAGTAATGCCCGCGAGTGTAACGTTTATACATTTTAAAGGAGTCTCAATTCTTTACTTTTATCCAAATGTGGCAGTTTTTTTATATAAGACACCAGATCACAGTGTGTGTGACGCATGGGTTATAATAAATATTTTCTGCTCAGTTACTTAATACCAAACCGTTTTTAGTTTTGATCAAAGGAAAAATAAAGAAAATAGAGTACAGTATTTTATTCTTATTCAATACTTATGCAATATTTTTTCGTAAAGATCCTTAAAATGTATTTGAAAGCTGTTTATTATAAAAATGAGACACCTTTAAAAAAATGCAAGTTATTTTCTTGTTGTTTGTTATATAATAATAATAATAATAAACTTTTATTCATGTTGAAAACGTTCCTAATTTTACCAGCGATTAACACAAGTAACTGGCTGTGCTTCGCCAAGCTTTACAGTTCATAAAAGTCGACAGTACGTCTATTAAATGACTGTTTTACGGGAGATATTATTGCGGATAAAATATTAACTGAAGAACAGTGATGTAGGTTGGCTTGACTTTGAAGGCGATAGGTTTGTATTTTTTAAGGATAGAAATGAGAGGAGGGAGACTTATTTTAGAAAATATATATATTCCGCATTTCTTCCATAACATCATCGTCCTTTTCTCGTTCATTGATATTGTAGCATTTAATGTGATTTATTCCTCGAAGGGAAAGCATAAAATTCAGAATACTTGCTATGTTAATATGGTTTTACTAATTCAGGGTTTGTATCGCCAATAATGAATGGACAAAATTATCATCAGCATTGTACCCTTTTACCCGGTGGTGTATAGATACATTATCAAACGTACTCTATTCTTTATAGCATGTCATAAGTGTTGCATATTTTGGGAGATACATTGTTTAAAATAATTTAATGTTGAATTGGCAACACTTACGACTTCCTGACATTGCAGTGACACGCTATGTCTATATATTATATCTGGATTAGATAACCTGCACTGTCTGTATCGTGTGTGGTGAGTTTCGCATTGATTTCTTAAATAAATTTGAACACATTTTGGTATAGACCCCCTATATGTGTAAATGTTGTACAGACATGTCTTCCAGTTGTAATGACTATCCTTGCCCTCAGTTGCTAAATAATTTATATACAGGGTGTTGCAAATAACAACATAAGAAGAAGAAGAAGAAAGTATAAACCATTGGGTTGCACAAATACTTCGTTTCGGCACTGTAGGCTGCCGAAAGCGTGGGAAAATGAATTCTAGAAATTGATATTTCCTATGCTGTTAAAGAACTGAGGTAGCACCTCAGATTGTACAAGGATAACGGACCGATATCGGGGTAATAGCGCTGATAACGATCATGGTTGCCAGTTTTGACTAAACCAGGGTTACCAGATCATTTTTTTTTTACCAGTGTAGGACAGCAAAGTTAAACTTTGAGGACAACTGCGGATTTATTTATTCCAATGGAGGACAACTACGCTAAAATTGGTAGATATAACTTTCATTTACAACAATTTTCTACCTTTCATTTAATATTCGATAAAAAAACACCAACGAACAGAACAATGCCTTACTTTCAAATTTCAGTTTTTACAGGGCAAGTTACACAAAATTCTACATTTTTATTGTATCTTCGTATCAAGTAATAAATAACATTTTATGAAAATGGAAAATGATTACCAAATGATGTATACTACTTAATATTTTCGAGAATTTTTAATCACAAGAATACGAATATGTCCAATTCGGAACATTTTAACCTGGTCACTAGAGAATGGAAGACATTTCAAGATACAGTATTTAGGAAAGGTGAGAGGAATTGTGCAATGGATGCGGAAGGGATTCCCCAACGGAAGCAAGGGATTCCCAGACATTCTCTGGCCTAAATGTGGGTCGAAATAAGCACGAATAAGACGAGTTTCCGTATGAGTAGATATGATAAACGTAATCACTGCCATCTAACGGGGCAATGAACAGTCTCTTTTACTGATAACGAATTGACCAAATCCGGAGACATGTTGATTCGAGCTCCGCTGCCTGCAATCATGACAGATTTTCGAGTTTTCTTCAGTCTGTCTGGCGAATACTTGTACGGTACCTCAATTAAGGACCTAGCCCCTAAATTCCCCACCCCAGTCCCTCGGAAAAGTGATCAGTGTGGAGCGTAGGCCAAAAGTTGTTAATGTATCCCATAAATGGAAATTAATAATAAATGCATTTGTCCGTAGCCTTCAAAACTTTCGTTTCCTCTTATTCTTGTAGAAATGTAGACAGTTTACTGCTGCAACTGCATTACATCAATTACAATCGCTCTTCTGCTTAGCATTTGGCATTCTTGTTGTTCTGTCTTTGACTGTACTTTACAATATATTCTTCCCAGCCTTTTAAGGCATGTGATGCTCTTTCGTTGCAGTAGACAGTGCCAGTGTTCAACAGAAAAATAAAAAAAAAAGCATTCGTTCGCTCGACAAATAATTGCTGCGTGCTATTCAACATCATCATTCGAGTAAGAAAGAGAAAGAGAGAGTTTCTTTTCGTGAAGAAACGTGATGACGTAGCACCTTAGTTAGTTATGTCCTGTATGTATGTATGTATGTAAGAAGCTGGTGTGTGTGTGTGTGTTGTGAGCGCACTTGCGGAAAACAAAGAGTGAGCGCAAAAAAAGTCAGTCATCCGAAGAAAACAATAATGTAGCAGCAATTCAGTAAAGATGGTGGAAAACTTTCTATCTGCAGTGGTCTTTTTTTTTTTTTTTTTTTTTTTTTTTTACAATAAAATTGTTTCTTTTGTTAGTATCACTTTGCCAGTTTTAGTACTTATGTAGTCTAAATTTTATACCTGCCAAAGCAGCTGTATCTTAGTTATTGGGATGGAATCTTATTTCTTTTCGAATTATGATGATGATAATTTTTCATTATTAGGCGTATTTATTATGATAATATTCTTGACTTTATGTTAACTGCTGTCTTGATTTCACACAAGCTGAATATAGCATGAGATGTTATCTTGATTTTATGAAAGCTTTTGACGAAGTTTGACACCCAAGTTTTTGGAAAGCCTTTGCATTAGTTGAACAGCACGATCTTTTTTCTTTTTCTTTTAAAAGCTTTCCGGTTTTACGCACATTATCAGCACCAAATCAGTCTCAGGCCTCATCGCTTTACTTATTTCTGTGCTGTTCTATCATCTACGCCTGAAGTTTGTTTCAGGACTGAGGAATGACGTCACTCTGGGAACAAAAATGTTTAGTTATTAGGGTATTATTCGAATAAGGAACATTGCCTCAGTATTTCAGTAAGCAAATATTCCGGAATGAATATAAATGCTTACAAAAGTGTGGGGAATAAGAAGTCAAAAGAGGGCAACTCGGACAGTGATTATCCGAGAATAAACAAAATAATCGTTATTGGTGGTCTTGAGAGAAAGCTTGATTAACCTTTTCGGATAATTATTCGATTATCCGTTACCCTGTTCATTGCCCATCCGGATATTTATTCAGTAATCAGTTATACTAGTAATTTTTCTATGGTCCATTTATCAGGATATCTATTCGGTTATTCATTAATAATTATTAGACAATTTGTTATCAGGGTAATTATTGGATTATCCGTTATCCTAATAATTGTTCAGTTGTTCATTATCCCATTATTTATTCGCTTATTCATTATCTGGATCAGTATTTAATTTACTGTCATGCAGATAATTGCTCGAGTAATAAAATTAATCGAATATTCGAATATCCGACTATTAAATTGTGGGATTAATATGATATTAAAATCTATCTCTAGTTGACCTCACGAGTAGAATCTGTCCTTTCTCACCAATTTGCCAGTCCGTAAGCTGTTTTAGGGACTGGAAAATTTCGCTCATAAACACCTCAAAATTTGCTTAAAAAAATGCCCGAAATTCGCGGCCTAATTTCGCTTATAATTCGCTTAAGCCTATATTGAGGAAAAGTTTAAATGAAAATATATTGGCAGTCATATAACGTACGTTATTAAAAAAAAAAAAAAAAAAAAATTAAAAAAAAAAAAAGAAGTAAATTTCACTGTGATAAATAGCGTGAAACTTCAATTTTCACAACAGAGTCTCTCTCCTGCCATGTCACTCGCGAATTACATCTCTTGCACATTAATGTATTAGGATTAGGACCACACAATCCTCTTTTGTAAATTCGTATTCTCCATCTCGAGCTGTTTTGCCTGTTAAGATTTTAGGAGACATTTTAAGTATCATAATAGAGTACAGGCTTTTTTATTTCGCATAACTAAAACAACTAGTGAATGACTTCTAAACTAGAGTTGCCAGAACCGGCACAGACAGACAAATGTTGCCAGATTTGTAGAACTACTTGTAGAATCAATTTGTTCCAAAATTTTCATTTCAATTTAAATAGTCAGTGCTCAGAACTTAGTTGATTGTTTTGATTAATTAGAAAAGCTTTAAATTGTATTAAAATCGTCCTGATATTCGCTGTAAGTAACCAAATACCTAATAATTCACTCAAGTGTTCAAAATTGGGGCCCTCGGTAATTCATTTTTCTTCGCTTTTAAGGTGTACTGATTTAACAAATAATACTATTCGCACGATATTCATACTTTTCGCTCAATTCGCTCGATCGAAATTTTCCAGTCCCTACCTATTTTCCACTGATAAGACTACGACGACATTATCTCGCAATAAAATATTAACGCGCCACATATTACACTTATTTGACACATAAAACACGCTTACTTGTGTGAAGAAAGTGATCAGTAAATAACACGTTTGAGGTGTGAAAATACTTTTTTTTTAATGTAAAAGAAGTGTATTTTTTTTCAATGTATTATGATTTCTTGGTTACGATAAATTGAAGGTGAAGAGAAGTTACCTAAAAGTGTATACAAAGAAAATAGCCTATCGAAAAGACATACAGTTAACCCAACGCAGTGCACCGCGTTATGCGTATGCAGGTGCTCATGAGGTAGAAACAGCTGTCACATAATTGTTAATATGTTGTATGCATGCGTGGACGGGAGAAGTGTTGGAAACCGGATTTCATAATACGCGGAATTATATATCTATTTATGTGTGTGTATGTTATAAGCTAAAAGTTATTTTATTTCTTTCTCTCCTCCCACCTTCCTAATACTGTTTATTTCTTTTTGTGGGGTACCTAGAGGTATTCGATATACTGATATTTAACGATATATCAAAATGAAATATGGAACAAAACTATCGAAATATCGATCTAAAATATAAAAATATGTAACTAAATTTTCGAAATATTCAACCGATAAATCGAAAAGTTTCGATATATCGAACTCAGGTATCGAAATATTGGACTAAGAAATCGAAATATCGAACTAAAGTATCTAAATATTGATTAAAATTTCAAAATGTCGACCTAAAGAATTAAAATATCGAACTAAGTATCGATAAATCGAACTAATAAATTGAAATATCTAACTAGAGAATTGAAATATCTAATAAAATTTCAAAGGATCGAACTAAGAAATCGAAATATCGAGCTAAAGTATCGAGATATCGAATACAATTTTGAAATAGGCTATAGAACTGAGAAATCGAGATATTGAACCAAAGTATCGAAATATCTAACTAAAATTTCGAAATATCACACTAATATATCGAACCGAAATAGCGATACATCGAATATCAATAAATGTTAATATCAAAAATTTATATTCTTAAATATCGATTCGGTATATCGAAAATTGAAATACCTCTAGTACCAACATAGTAAGAACACATGAATGTTACCTTTAGTATCGTATCTAAAAAGAAATACAGATTGCTGTACATTTGAGGCTGACCAGATGTCAACCTACTGACGTATGTATATATAGTGACACTGGCGCTGAATTCTTCTAAAAAGGAGAAAACTAAGCAAGTAAAAAGGACCCACCAATTTAGAGCTACCAAATTAAAAACGACAATGTAAGTCGAGGATGCTGAACCGAAATCTGTTTCTTTGCTTTGCTGCGTTGCTTTGTACACCCCCATTCATGAAAAATGGTACATGGCTACACTTTGTAATCTGAGAAGTTGTACAATATGACGATATCGAAAGAGTATGCGATATAGATTTAAAATAGACATTCTGTATGTTCCCATAAACTTGATTCATGCTTGTTGGAAGCTTGCCATGTTGTGTAAAAATCTTGCATGAAGCTTGTTAAGGGGAGTTTTCAAGCTTAAATCAAGCTTGAATCAGATTTAGTAATTGGCGCCCAACAAGTTTGCTGCAAGTTTATAACAAGTGTGAGACATGCTTGCCATGCCATTAACGGCCAAATCAGCACAACTGTCTATGTCCAGCTTGAATCAAACTTGGCAATATCAAGTCAATTTAGGAAGCTCGTCGAGGAGGTTCATCATCCAACTCGACAGTGCAATAGAAAAAATCCGTCAAACTTTCTCAAGGGCAGGTTCGTCGAGCAAGCTGATCAGCAAGCTTGACAATGTAATAACGTGAGCTTCCTGGACAGCAAGTTCGTCGAGCAAACTGTTGAGTAAGTTGATCAGCAAACTCGATACTGTAATAGTGACTTTAGTGCAGTCAATTTTAATTTTGAATCAAACTTGTTAGATCAGTCGTTACTCGACAAGCGAAAATGAAGTGAAAATCATCAAGCTTGTTGTAAACTTGCGTGCTATGTAGGTTCTGTTTGGCACGTATATTAGAGCGCTATTACACTATCGAATTTACTGATCAGCTCACTCGGCGAGTCCGCCGTTGAGCAAGCTTGACGGATTCTTTTGTCTGTCGAGTTTGTTGATCAACTTCCTCGACGAGCAAGCTCGACAGTGTAATTCCGCGTTTGGTTTCGTGATGGCAATTTCTTTGTATTGGTTTCATTTGCTATATTATCGAGGCATATCTAAGATGATGATGAAGCATATCTAAGATCTGTTTTCATAATTATTTCGTCGTAAGCTGAGTGTTGTTCGTTACTGGATTGGGATTTTGTATATGTATGGTTTGTGGGTAAAAGTGCGTGTGTGTAATGTGCGTGTAAGAGTGAAAGTAGGGAGGAAATAGAGCTGTGCGAAAAAGTAGATACCCTCTCTCCCCTTCATCTAGCTCCTTTCTTACTTGTAGTTTGTTGTTGAGGTTTGCAAGAGGGGGAAAAAATCTGCTGTGTTTCTCTCTGTGTGTGCAGCTGTTAGGATTTCCGCCCTTGTCATTCTTCCTAGCTATTTCTCCCCTTCTGTTAGAAGTTCCATTTTTTAAGTTATATTGTGGATCGGATTGGTATTGAATAGTAGAAAACATGAAGTTTTTTTTATCGTAAACCTACATATTATCAATATTTATAACTATTCCGCTGACAAATTATGTGGGTATATCATTTCTGTATTTCTTATTGAACAACTTTGTTCTAAAGTTCATTCAACAGTAGTGAACATGGGAGAACCAACGGGATAAAAAATGATGTTTTGAGAAAATCAGTCAGTGAGAAAAATCGGCTGATCATATCTGTTTTGCTTGCACGCTTGTATGTTCTCTGGAGGTGTGGAATCGTAACTCATGACCAGCCATATTGTTTTTCATTCAAAGTGATATTTTTAACTTAATCCGCTTATATTCTCAACTGATATGCACTGTACAGACTGTCCATATCTCTATATCCTAAAGGTAAGTACAGACTACAGGAAAATTTCAATTTCGTTGGTAAATATGTGCAGCAACACCTTCCAACATGTGCATAGAATAGTCTGCACAAATTAATATATACAAAGTTGATGAACTTGTGTATATTTGAGTCCACACTCTTATGAATGAACTCAAGAAGATGGCGATATGAGTTCCTTTGTTATTCGCAAGATTGAAGACAAAAACGAGACAAGGAAAATATACAGGCATCATTACGTAATACACAAATGAAATAATTAATTATATATTGGCACAATGCATCTCAATACGTTTAAAAACAGACACAAAGAAAATTGTACGCGTATGTGTTGCCTCAGTCAATATATAATGTTACTATTATCACTTTGTGTTCTATCTGTGTTTAAATATATACTTTCATCTACATTTTTCTTCATGATCTCGAAAACCATACACTACATTACATATTGCTTCAATGTGTCTGGGATAAAATGTATGTACATGTTTTGTCAATGTGTTTCTTTCTTTCCAAAAGCCTTGGTTTAACAGCATTTGGCTATTTCGAGCTTTATCTACACAAAATGTTGTGCATGAACATTCTAAAATGTCCATAAACTTCGTCAACATGTTTATCAACATGGCTCACCATAAGACATGACGATTAAAATAGTAAATACGGCGGAAGTCGAAGAGCGTCTCGCGCTAGGAATTTGAGAGAGGAAAATGTAAAGATATATGACCGCACCTAACCTCCACTTTCCCATGGTCACTAATTTAAAATAATGTACGAAAAATGCAAAAAAGCAATTATTAATAATAAATACAAGCATATGAAAATATATTTCGAAAGAAAAAAAAAGAAAAAGTGTTGACTCAAGAGGGGTTTGAACCCGGGGCCGTTTACTCAAAAAGCGAACGTCTTGACCATTCAGCCACGAAGCCGAATTAGGAAATCTCGGTTTTGTCGTTGTATTTACAGTGGGTAGCGTCAGAATCTGTGAGTATGACGTCGTAGGTGACGACGACTTCCGTCGTGTTTACTATCTTAATCCTCACCACACCATAAGGTCCTATGACACTTCCCCACGTGGTTCTCGCGGGAGTATAATTCCGAATTGGGTGACGTCTAAGGAGAGCCCATGCGAATCGCGTGTGAAAGAAAAAACGAACCTCACTTACCCAACCCAACCTAGCCTCACCTCACCCTTGGTCACTAATTTTATTAAATTTCCTAATGCATATACGGACCATTTTTAAAATGTAAATCAGCTTTCCGATACTTTAACCATTAACCCAAGCAAGGAACTCAGGAAGGTGCTAGGTGTCCTTATAATGCACCAAAGCTAATTGTTGTTCTAATAATAATAATAATAATAATTAACTAGACGGAAATAGTACTGCATCCAGAAAGTCCTCACTTCCCAACGTAAGGACGAACGCTTTGACACTGAAATCAACAGACGAAAGAGTTCCATTCTTCTGATTTTGTTATGAACATAGATCATAGTTACGTCCAGACCTTATATAAAATACATCTTTTTCGAGATATTTCCATATTCTGGTAGTCCAGTCCAAGTGATATTTTCTTTGACTTCTGACAGCGATTAGACCAATTTGTTTGAAACGTGGTATGACTGTTTAGTACTCAGTCCTTAAGATTTGAATCATGTTCAAATATTTACCATAAACCACATATTCGAGCATTATACTTAGGGGTTGCGCTAGAATTTTCAGTATGGGGGTGTAAAGTCAAAATTGGGAGGGACTAAGTGGAATTTTACACGGTTTCTATCGATTTCTTTACCGTATTTTTTGAAGTTGAGGGATGCTCTGAAGGATTTGGGGTGACACCGCACACAGTGGGGGTGTATGGAGGAATCACTGATTGTATTGTATAGGAATAATGATCGATCCGATTACAACGAAATTTCACATAGTGATGAAGGGAAATGCTATTAAGGTTTTAAAGATATTAGAACGTTCAGACGTTTACTATTTCCATAGTAACGACAGACTAATGAATAGCATTGAATCGAATCCCGTCAAACTTAACAAACTAATGCAGGGATTTCAACCATCCTTGACTCTTTATATTTAGTTTCCATGGTTACGAGATTCAATTAAGTTTCTACAACATTGTATTAAATGTCAACGACTCGCTCAGCTCAATTCTGTAGACATCTCAAAATATGAATGTGTCACTATTATCATCATAATCATCAGTATTCTGCCGAAATCGGCAGGTCCGTGAAGGAAAGCTAAACCCTCCCCATTCATCCCAATCTTGCAATTTCCTTTTCATCTCAACATACGATTTATCTTCCTTAATAATGTCAAGGATTTTGATTTGTGTTATTCTCTTTCATTCTGCAATGAGAGACAGAAGAGATATAAAGCAGTTCCCATGTTAATCAATGCAAGGGACATACCCAACATGGCCGACATCGTTAAATATCTGATAATTTAAGATAGTGTTTGTATAGTTCCACGTGTTGGTGACAGGCCTAGTTTATTTTCAGATTATTCACTAAGGTTATACAAAAATAAAATACGGACAATGAATAATGTAACAATTATGCAGATAAACCAATATAATTATTTCAATTCTAATTACATACATGAATTATGTAGTGGGTATTGAACAATTACTGATCCCTCTCTCTTCTGTACAAATTGAAATTGGCAGTCAGATCTGGAATGAGAGGAGGGGGGGGGGAGCATATCAAACGGGTGATTTGTTGCACCAATGTTGGTTGATCTGCAAGCATTCCATGATCGTTATTACAGTAAACCTCCTCCCGCACTGCACTTTCTGCTACACATGCAAGCAAATTGTGTGATTATACAACTCTTCTCCGTCCCTCTCTCTCTCTCTGCCCATAGACTTTAGTAATAACGCTGTCCAGTAGAACAATCCCAGCCTTATTATGTGTCCAACGAATCATAGAATTTCAGCTCATAGAGTGGTTGAAATGTTTCTCAAACTGAACAGGAGCGTAAAAATAACATCACCGCATGTCCACTGCAATAATTTTGTAGAATCGCCTTTTATACGATTCAAATATCGATTTACAATAGAGATGTCTTGATTCGAGTGTAGTGAATCTTGATATAATGCAACATTTCAAATCATAAGGGTCTTTTCTTGTTAAAAAAAAAAAAAAAAAGGAAGGAAGGAAGACTTCAGAAATTTATTAGCAAAATAAGTACATGGTGTCTCAGATCCACTGGCAAAATTAGACAGGATTATGGATACCTCCGAAATCCGCAGATGTTTAAGAGGATCATCATCATCACCACCAGTGTTCTACCCAAGGCGACAGGCCCTTCAAGATAACTAAGTTTTCTCCATTCATCCCGATCGTGCTCTTTTTATGCCAACCCGCCCGTTGGTGCGGGATGAATAAAATGTATTCGCAGCAGCAACACTACCACTGCTACTACTACTATGCTTTAAAACCTTAAATATTTTTATTTACAACAAT
>JAGDQP010041774.1:772-16778 GCA_022664845.1 Lepisma saccharinum | reverse complement strand
TTACTCGACTGCTACATCTGTCATTAGAGTCCACCAAGAAAGTAAAAAATTTAAAGTTGAAAAAGGGATAAGGCAAGGAGAATCAATTTCTCCGAAACTGTTTTCAGCTGTCCTGGAGAGACTGTTCCAAAATTTAAACTGGGATGAATTTGGAATGAAGGTCAAAGGCGAATATCTTCATCGCCTACGATTCGCTGATGAGTCCTGTTTGCTTCAAGTGCAGAAGAACTGGAAACCAGAATGGAAGAGCGGTGTAATGAAAGTTCGAAAATAGGCTTTAAAATAAATTTAAGTAAAACAAATGTAATGTACAATCAACCTGCTGCAAAGAAGGAAGTAAAGATTAGCGAAGAGACAATAGGCACAGTAGATGAGTATGTTTACCGAGGGCAGCTCAAAATCTCGAATGCCAAGTTGACTGATGAAAAAAATAGAAGATGTAAAATGTCGTGGAGTTTGTTTGAAAGACTACACTTTATTTTCAAAAGCAAACTACCAATGTATCTCAAGTGTAGAGTTTATAATCAATGTGTCTGATCTACAATGATGTACGGTTGTGCAACTTGGACATTGAATGCGCAAACGACTCAAAGATTAAGAGTCACACAAAGAGCAATGAATATATGCATGCTAGGAATAACTAGGAAAGACAGGAAGATAAATTAATGGATTCGCGCCCAAACGAAAATAGAATATAAAATCAAGACTGCGAATAAGTTGAAGTGGAGATGGGCCGGTAATATAGCTAGACGAACAGATGGAAGATAGGCGACAAATATACTACATAAGATTCCTAGAGAAAAGAAATGACCGAGACGCTGTAATTGGATGTTTTTAAAACCTTATAATGAGTTTTTTTTTTTTTGCCTAGAAAGATTATCTTTCTTACTTTACCGACAAGGTTGAGCAGTGGTAGAGTCTTCTAATAGGTCCTGAATTCGATTCTGGGCGTCGGCCAACGTAACATAGGTTTTCCCTGGTTTCCTTCCCACACCCCAAGCAAAACCTGAAATTGTACCTTGAATAATGCCAAGGTCAATTCCTTGCCAAAACCTTTCTTTCTTCTTATTGTTGTTAAATATATCCAGTGTAAAATGGCAGAAATTGAGCTGTATCTGGAAGTCGTTAAATAAAAAGTTACTATTAATTCATTGTATACTTACCGTTAGACTCCCAGAAAATAGCGAATGCGTACAGATTCTAAATTCGACAAGTTGAATGATATTGTAATACCGGGCCTGTATATTCGATATAGATTTAATATAAGCGTTTCATATTATATACCTTACCAAATGCATTAACTCGGTGCTGTCAGATTGTGCCACTTATAGACTTTGAAAAAAGCCATCAGCCAGTTCTTTTAAACCAAGTGTACAAATCCAGCCAATTGTTGTTTTGATACTTAACAATTTAATGTTCCTCTGGACATGATTCTTGTTGATGTTAACAATAAATTCGGTATCCTAAATACAAAAATTGAAATAAATTTGACTGACTAAGTTTGGACGTGAATTTTTGACATCTAAACAAGGAAGAAATTGAGTTTTATCATTAGTTGAATACCGATACAGGGTTTCCAACTTTGAGTCCAAAACTTTGAATGGTAAATACAAAAAAAAAATTGGGAAACATTAAAGAATGCATTCAAGTAATTTTCACGGAAGCTTATTAATAGGGTAGATTTTAGACTAGATAATAGATGTAGACATACATATTTAATAGAAATTTGAGAGAGTGTTTCTTAACCTAGTAAATAATTTGTTTTTCAAATGACTCGACGTATTGGTATTCCCTAGAGAAATAAATATCTGTTGTAAAGCATAAAATATATCGCTGTAAATTGTGAAAAAAAAATACGAAATATAATATTTAAAATGCCTATGCCGAACTGTTAACGTGGTATCATATGTATAGTTTGTAACAATGAATTTTGTGTTTCGCTTATTATATTTACCATAACTAGGAAATACCAAATGTTCAAGAAACCAACTTGGCACCATTTGAACAGAAAAAGTACGAGTTGATACCACATATTTAAGAAATTGGAATCCCTGTATCTCGAGAATGAAGCGGTATCTAACAAACGATAAAGATAATTTTACTGTCTTGATGTAGGTGATATGTCTGGAGAAGTTTGTATGCAAAATTGTGTGACACCCTGTGTATGCAAAATAATGTGGTTCTTTGTTTTCTCGTTGTAAACTTAACGTCACTACACATATTTACAGGTGAAAACTAATTAGCTAATTCTTAGGTGTTTTGAATGGCTTTTTATCTATTTTAGCGTAGTCATTAAGTTAGACAGAAATAATGTCTACTGTCACTTTGTCAACCATGCTTAATACCAGCAGATAATGACCGGAAGTAAATTGTGCAACATTGCCACATGGATCTGTTCTAAAGGTCGTTTGGTATTAGAACGTAGTATGTTACCTTGGAACAGGAAAATTCAATGCATACTTTTTTCTAAAAAAAGAGGTGCTACAATCGAAATAATCTGATATTCATCAAGTTTATTCCATTTTCTAAAACGTATTTTTAAACATATACCTAACTTCCTTCCTCTCGGTGTGACGTAAAAAAAAGTACATCAGACGTAATTGTAAAGGATATGTTGTGAAGCATGGTGTTCAATCTGTTGAAATCCTGTTTTTTTTTCTTCTTTTTTTTTTCTATACGTAGAACATGTATTACAAAATAACGCTTTTGGAGGATGAAGACGAGGAAACATTATATAAAAATTAATTCAAGGTCACTATATTCAGTGATTATTATCATTTTAAACAAAATAAAACATTTGATCAGTAACGGCGTCAACTTTCCGGCAGTATTTCTACGACATAAATACAATCCAAACTAACAAGGAAAAGAACATTCCACAGAGAAAGATTCTAAATAATCATTGATATTACAGAGTGGAAAAAATTGTTTTAACGCTCAATGGAAATAGGTCTTCCCACCTGTTTTGTATTTCAATAATGTGTACACATATAGTTTCAAAGAAATGTTGGTAATAACTTCAATCTTGGGTGCAGAAAATTTTGGGACAGAATAATGACCCAAAAATGTCTGCACACAATCCTAAAGTTATTACTAATATTTCCGTAAAGATAAATGAACTCATTACTGAAGTACGAAACGAACTTTTTTTTTCCTTTGAAAGTTAAATTCTGCTCACCTGCACTGAATTTTGAATAATTGACGTAAAAGGAAAAAGGCGGGAAACCCCACTGCGATTGAGTCTTAACGAGCCGCCAATAAAAGGCAACATTTTATCAGTAAAACTAAATGTACGCTGATAGAATGTTATGAACTCTGAAACTAACCGGGAACAATTAACCGTATATGTGCTTTGGAATTATAAAACCCGAATATCTTCGTATAATATAATATGTTGTACGAAATTCTGGATAGTTGTCCTGCTTTCCCCGCCCACTCTTTTAGAGCGGATTTTCTTAGGATTGAACAGTTCCGTTCGAAAATAGATGGGATCTGTAGTAGTTCTTTTTTCGATGGGAATATAATCTTTTAGATCAGTAGTTTTCAACCGGTCGGTCCTTGCAAATTACTATAATTAATTATTAACACTTATTTTGTAGCTTTTAGCAGTTCAAAATTGAGAGATTCCCTTTTTAAAAGAACTAGAATGAAGATGTGTTGTCAACATTTGAACGTCAAATAAATCTCCCTGTCTTTGAAATTTTCCCTCTAGTTGCTGGTCCATGAGTACTAAAATGTTGAAAACCAATGTTTGCATTCATTCAGATAAAATTTTCATCTTTTTGTCATGACAATGACGCAATAAAATGTTGGAAATATAAAAGATAGGGAACGGGAGCATTTATTCATAACTAGTATGAAAGACAAAACTGGTGTTCGTATGAATGACAAAAAAAAAGTAAAAGGCTTCAGTGGGATTTGAAACTGTTACCTTTTGATTAGCGATCCAACACATTATCTACTATACTAGCCGGACACTGTGAGAGAACGCGTTCGAAAGGGTCTCTTTATTCTCATCAGGTACTTGAGAAGAACATTTCCGTAAGGATTTTCGGTATGTTTTTTTCACTGGGAAAATATATCAGGTATTCTGTTGTCGTTTTCAATTAAAAACGATTAACTTCTCCGTAGAACCTCGTCTTTCGATTACACAGTTGTTGAAAACTAACTTGACTAATGACCATGTGCATTGTTAGCAACTAAAAAAACATGAAAAATCGCTTTTTTAAAGTTTAAATAATAAATTGCATCCGTAAAGCATCGGAATTCCATAACAAATGTCACATTCTTTTATCCAAAGCGAGAGCGCTCACTCTTTCCGAATGTAATTGAATATTTTCCGATAAAACCAGTTTCTTATTGGAAGAATAGTGAAAATTTCCACACTTTTGAACGTTGAATGGCTTCAATCAACTGTTCGTGTACGCGGATCATGTAGATTTAATAGGAGAAGATATAGATGCACTACAAAGTAACACCGATGTCTTAGTAGAAGCATGCGATGAGATAGGTAGGTCTATAGGTAAACATAGAGAAAACAAAATACATGATAACAAGTCGGAACACAGTGAATAACGGAAATAGGTACATAACAATTAAGGATGAGAACATAGAGAAACTTAACAAATTTAAATATTTGGGAGCATACGTAACAAGTAAAAGCGAGATAACGGAAGAAATAAGAAGTCGTTTAGTATCGTGCAACGCAATGTTTCTATTCAGTCCAGAAACTTCTAACATCGCGATTAATATCAAGGAAATTGAAATTGAAAATATACAGAACGGTTATTCAGCCATAAATACTTTACGGTTGGGAAAGTTGGAGTACGACCCTAGCAGATAAATTACGAGTGTTTGAAAATAAGGTTTTGAGAAAGATATACGAGCCGAAACGGGACCAGATGACTGGAGAATGGAGGATACTGCATAACGAAGAGCTTCACGGACTGTACGACTCACTCGATGTTGTAAGAATAATTAAATCACGACAATTAAGACGGACAGGCCATTTAGCTCGGATGGGAGAAAAACGAACATTATATTCCATCTTGGTTGGAAAGCCCGAGGGAAAGGTACCGTTGGGAAGACCGAGACGACGCTGGGAGGACAATATTAGAAGAGATCTTTGAGAAGTAGATGTTTGTGAGGAAAACTGGCTTGATCTTGCTCAGGATAGATGAATCGTGCATTTCCAAAACGTGCATTTTAATTTTATTTGGGCACTATAAATATGCAATTTATCATGAAATGACTAACATTTACATAGATAAAGGTAACACAAGATGCTTTGATCCAGTGTTAAAGTTTAACTGTAACTACTTGTCATCAAGGTGAAACAAGTTAGCGCTGCATTCTACTAATAATCGCAAAGGTTTCAGTCTTTTGGTAGTATCTCAGACACACAAACATAATGGTTTGGCAACACTTACAACTGAGGTGCTTAGAGACTGTGACACCCACAGTAATTTTCTATTATGTAGATTAATGTTTATGACAGGTTTGATGCGTATACGTCCATCGCTATGGAAACAATTTAAAAATAATGTTATTTTTTTAAAACATAGGTTGACAACATTGACAATACAGGTGTTTGGGGACTGGAACATCCACAGGGGCTAATATTGTGTCGAATATTATTTTGCCAAGTTCGGTTCTACTACATCTAACGTATTGGAAGCAATTTGAAAATTGAATTTTATAGAAAGTAGATTGACAACACTGATAACTAGAAGGCTTGGGGACATGGAAACCCATTGTAGTTTTCTATTTGTCGAATAATGTTTATGCCAATTTTGGTGCAGCTAGGTCTAACGGGTGGAACTAACCCCATAAGCAAAACTTTGACGAAGTGAAAGTGCGCCAACATACACAATGTGTCAGGCCACCGCCGGAGATTTCGTGCGGTCCACGATAGATTTCCATACTTACACTACTACGCAGATCCCGCCATTTATCTGATCGTGAGCTGTAGTGTCCCGCGGCTGCTCCATGGTAGAATGACAGTAAGGGACGGTTAAGATGAACCATAGCAAATTTATTATTTTGATCGAAGTTTTTACCGATATTGGAGATTGCTGTAGATCGCTATCATACTAAGAGAAATTTTGTATTTTTAAGAAACGGCAAAGAGTATATTTTTTACAGTAGTTTACTCTGTAGAACCAAAAATTGTTATCTTAATTACGTCCTGTCTTTATTCCATTAGGCGGCCTATTCTCTTGTCTTCAGGTGAAGCTGAAATTTTTCCCACTTGACTGCGCTGGATTCCTACTTGGAACCTAGTGATTTGCACACCGACAACTTAACTACTACACTAAGAGGACATACGTCGAAACAAATACGTCGTTTATGGACTTCATGAACTCAGCCACACGAATCCAGTCAAATAATTATATAGTACTTTCATTTCAGAACTATTTTGAACCCGGAACTGTAGAAATTTTACACTTACAAGTGTCTGTTGTTTTTTAATTAATCTGATTTTAAGTAACTAGAACATCCTTAAGATAACTAAACAGAACCACGTACAACAAACTACTTTATACGAACACCTTCAATTTACTTCCAAAAACACATAGCTGGTTAACGATTTTCCGTTAAGGCTTACAATTCATAACGTTCATAAAACAACTGACTGTCAAACAGCGTACAGCTAAATCTAGTAATGGGAAGGCACCTTCGGTCCATCCGTAGCCCACTGATAATTTCCCAATGATCGGTACTCACCCAAAAGAGTCAGAAAGTATTTTCAAGCCATACGTAGACATATTGAAAGCCACTCTTCAACTGTCACTCAGCCGAAATATGAAACATGTTTTGGGTGGCAGCCGATCTTGAACCACCAGTGGTCCAAACGCGTTATGAGTAGTTTGCTTATGGGAAATTTGATGTTGTTTTTTTAATGATAGGTTGGATTCACTGAGACACTGCCCCGATCGAGACGTTTTTGGTGCCCTGAATAAGTCTGGCCAGGAAATTTCGAACAACGTCTCAATCACCTATATAAACATTGTGCTTCCTGAGATTGAATTTCTGGACACGGAAGACGGACGGACGTACTTAGCTTCACACAAGGTCTCTTTTTCATACCTTTGTTGTCAAGAAACCTAAAAATGATGACGATACATCCGTCCTGAGGAGAGGTCCGGTGCAGAAAATAATCAGAGAGGCACCTTACCACACGTCCATCAATGACCGTTTTTCTCAATTACCTGGCGGGACGATAAAATCCTTTTCGAAAACGTTAGTTTGCAGCTGTTCGCCTAGCGTAGCCAGTAAGGTGTTGGATCGCTGTCCACGCTAGCGGGATTCAATTACCGCCTAGGTCGTTTCTTTCTCTTTTTTGTTCATATTAACATTACCTTTTCATTACAACTAATTAATAAATACTCCCCTTTGCTTGTTTTTTTCATTTTCAACATTGTATATTGTCAAGTAAGCTTAAGCGATTGCAGGCGTGTTAGTGGTCATATTAGACTTTTCTCTTTTAAGCAATGCAAAATAACAGTCACTATACTCACTCATTCCCTGTGCTGACGTCATTTTAATGACTCTTTCCTGTTCCGAGCCGCTCATCAGTCGAGTACCTAGATTCTAATAAAATGTTAGTCCAATCCTCAGTCTTTTAGGCTGGCGTGCCACTAACCCTAAATACATACTTTAGTCGCATCACCAAAAAAGGTAGAATTTACCATTCTAGCTTTTACAATCACATGTTTATGTTACATGTAATGATTAAACCGGCTAATTAGAATTCGGTAGCGTACTTGACATCTAACAGGAAGTTCCCTGGATAGATTCCTGGTGACATCCATATTGACTGAAGTTTTTCCCGATTTCCTTTGGTCACATTATTTAAATACTGGGATGGTTACTTAAATAATACAGAATGTCCGAAAAGTCACCGAACCTGGTGTTTAGGACCGTATAACTCAAAATCTAAAAGTAATGAGACGAAACGCTTTCTTCTAAAATAAAGCCCTGTGTGTAGAGAAAAATTTTGTGATACAAACCAATTGAATGGTATGCGTGATTTAATAATGAATATTCAAAATGTTACCAGAGACGGTTTATTTTTGTTTTGCAAATCAATTATATTGAAACACAGTACTCACTGAGGTAAATTATTACGATATTTCTCAATACCGCCGAGAAATCTGGAGAGCACCTACTGAATTTGACAGAAAAATACGTTGATGATGACTTACAAACACTGAACAATGGTTTTATTGAGCTATTAAAAGAAATCCATGTTTTTGCAATATTACGTGCCATACTGGCAACACTCCTGCTGTCACGTATCATTATGATACTAAGAGAATTGTAAGCAAAAAGAAGAAACTTGGTTATTCAAGGGTCAGGGTTGCAAGTTGTATGTAGGTTATCGCAAATTTTCTAAAATAACCAAGATTCTTCTTTTTCCTTAAAAATACCTTAGTGGACTAGTCAGAGATGAGATACAGGTCTGTCAGTGACACTTGACAACAGCAGTGTTGGTAGTGTGGCTCGTAATATTGCAAAAACATATCTTCGAAGAAAGCATTTCCTCCATTTCCATTTAGCTTTTGGCTTCTAACGACTGGGCTCGGTGACTATTTGGACACTGTAATTAGGAGGGGAAAATTAAAAATAGTAATATTTCTATATTTCTGCGTTTGATTGTGGTGGATGTAATTTAACATGAATATCTTTTCTCGCTCGTCTTTTTCGTCTAGGGGTACGAAGTTTTTAGTTTTTGATTCTCGCTTGGATTGCTTCCACCATCAATACTTATTTTCCTCTGATTACCATTGTGAAGAGCGTAGTTAATAAATTATGATACTGAAACAAAATATTTGATCGTGTCTCCAGCAAATGACGATAACTATTTGCTTTCCTGGTATAATGCGCAGAAGGAATTTTATGCCTGTAAAAGAACCACAAGAGAATATACGTAATCATAGCTCATTACTAATAATAAATGAGGGAATGGTCAGGGTAACCTTATATTCTAGCGAAACGAAAGATTGTGGTTTCTGTACACTATACGATGACTAAAACTTATCTCTACGCTTTATTTCTCTTCTTAATATTTACAATAAGATATTTGGTAAGAATAATGTACGTATGTACATTGACAAAAATGTTCCAGCTTATACTTGATTGAAAATGTCAGAGACAGAGATTCCTAAAGGATTGATAAAAAAAAGTTTTGTAAAGAAAAAAGAAAGATACAATTGATCTGGCTTTGTAGGTTGATGATTCTAATAAGTTACTTGATTGTTGCTGAGCACTTAGGTTGAAAAACAATATCTAAACGGGGTCAGGTCAAGGTTCTATTAATCCGCCACCCACACTAGGGGATTCGTATATTTAACAATTGACAATCAGGCAAAGTACAATAACCTATACGGTCGTTAAGTTGCTATTAACCCACAAATGGGCTTTCGCATGAAGACAAAAAACTGACTTCACATAAGAAATTAGCCTAAGGGGGCGGGGATCATCACTTTGGACAGGACCGCAACGGAGAGAACTGAACTTGCTCATAAGAACCTGCCGCAGTACAGTAATAAGGCCCGTAGAATTACAATTAACGTTTCAACTTGTTCAGAATGCTCTAGTTACTTGCAACGATGATTTCTATTAGGGTGACGACAACGTTTCACATACTGAGGAACGATGCGGGAATAATTAATAAATAGGCCACATTAGGACCTAGAGAAATCACGATAGGAGAACTTTATATTATTTCTCACATAAGTGCATCTCACATGAGAGATAGTAACACAAACTAATAAATTATGACCACACAAGGCCTCCCTAGCGGAAGAAAATATTCAGATATTCAATTGGAGTGGCATAATGCATGCGGACGAAATTATATGTAATAGCAATTATCAAACAGCAGTCACTAACCAAAAACGAAGTTCGCTATCCGATCACACAAGACCGGGAAAAGGAGGTGAGATAGTTAGATTAGAAGCACATTAGCTCTCTGTTAATTCCCAACCTAACTCCCGCTGTTCGATGAAAATACTGTTGCTGTGCTTACATTTAACAGGAATAAATCATTGACGAATTAAGGCGCCTTTTGACATATACACGGTCAAGAACATTTTTAACATGACTCGTGAAATATCCTGTGTCCGATGCTTAAGTTTGGTTGCTACGAAAAAATATGAGTCTAACTTCTAAGAGTACGTTAACTCCAGAAGCGACGATAAGTTCTTCAAAATGTAACTTAACCAAAGACACTACTTTGTTTTTTTCAGAGTCCGAAGGCCTACATCACCAATGGAGGGAGGAAGTTTGACCGACGACGGGGGGGCGTAGAGGGAAGAGTTCGAACGAAGGAGTGAGAGTCAGTCCACTGAGCCAAGGTTACTATATTCTCTATAAGTTACGCCAATAGGAAATGCTCTGCGCGCGCGCTGTGGTTACGTCATCCTGGGCGCACACGTGCAGTGAGATATCAGCAGAAAGTTAAATAAAAGTGTGTTCAGAGCTTTCATTTACGGATGTCTTATCTGTCAATGAAATCGCAATTTCCTTACCTGAAGAGTACTAATGAGGAAATTTACTACAAATAGAAATCTGAAATATTTGCAAATGATATATTCCTATAAGCTCTCGAATTTCCCCTCCACCCAACTTGCTTAAAACAAATAGTATTGCTTGGACATTTCTTGATATATCAAAATATCTAGGGTTTCTAAATGGCTACAGAAAGTAAAATCTTTGCGCTTCTTTTTTTTTTTTTAATGATATTTTTTGATTTGTTGACTGCCTATTAATTTTATGCCGGTCGCTTTGGAGTAACTTTTTCTTCTAATCTGTCAAATACGATAAAAATTGTACTAAAATAGGGAAGTGTTGAGAAGATTCGCTGCCAATATTTTTCCACAATCTTTCTTCAGTTAGGCCTACACCAGGCTAATGACGGGACTTCATACTAAGCTTTGGTTGACTTTCCTCTCCCCACTTGTATTCCAGCTTCAGCTAAAATGTCTAAAGGTCAAACATACAATTCAGTTCCCAACAAGGTATAAGAAACTAAAGGAGAAAGTGTTGAAACGGTGAATCGTATGTAAAGTAAAAAAATAAATAAATAAATGTTGAACGACGAATGTTCAAAATTGATTGGCAGCGCATCATTGTAACACTTTTGTTACAATTTGAAATTTATTTATGGAATTTAGGCATCTACCAGGTGCGTAAATATGAAATCGGAATTTATGTACAGAAAAGACACAGTGGTTGGATGACAATGCTAAGAACTATTTTCTTCGAAGTATTGGCCATCACTAGCGACACATTTCTGCCATCGTTCCCAATGCGTGGATGCCAGACCAAAATAACTGTCCCTCCTGTGCTGCAAACCAGTTATCAAGCCATTGTAGTACATTTTCGAAAGAAGTGAAGCGCTGGTCAGAAAGTGCGTGTCCCATGGATGCAAATAAGTGAAATTCGGAAGGCGCCAAGTCTGGAGAGTAAGCCGCATGTGGAAGGATTTCCCAGCCAAACGTCGCAACCGTTTAATTCACCGGTTTTCCTGTATGGGAGGGTGCATTATCGTGAAGCACAATCACTTTATGTTGTCATTGGTCATATTCTGGTCGTTTCTCTCGCAAATCGATCATTTGTTGTTGGTAATGTTGGGTATTAACGGTTTCAACCAGGTTTCAGCAGTTCATAATAGATCACTCCCTTCTGATCCCACCAAACACAAAGCATTGTCTTCCATCCATAGCGATTTGGTCTTGCAGTCGATGTCGCCGGTTCTCCTGGAGTTACCCATGATCTTTTACGCTTAGGATTCTCGAAAAAGATCCACTTTTCGTCACCAGTCACAACTCGATGGAGAAATGATTTCCTTTTGTACCTGGCGAGCAGAATTTCGCAAGTGGTTTTTCGGTTTTCGTGCTGTCGTTCAGTCAATGCATGTGGAACCCATTTTCCCTTCTTCTCAATCTTGCCCATGGCTTTTAAACGTATGGAAACTGCTTCCCGTGTCACATTTAATTGATCCGCGAGTTGTTGTTGCGTTTGAGCGTCATCCTCATCCAACAAAGCTTGCAATTCGCTGTCTGCAAACTTTTTCGGTGGTCTTCCACGTTCTTCGTTTCTCACGTCAAAATCACCACTTTTAAATGTTGTAAACCACGCATAGCACTGTGACTTACCAAGAGTCACCGTAAGCTTCGAGAACCATGCGATGCGATTCTGCACCAGTTTTCTTCAAATGGTAACAAAAAATCAATGCTGTCCGCATATCGTAGTTTGTAGGTACAAATTGCGCCATATTCAACGCTATTAAACACTACACTATGACATGAAACTTGTCTGGTTGTAAGTTGCAAATCGTTATCAGCAGTCAAAACAAGCAAGTGGCGCCAAGGATGCAGCTTTACGGTAACCACAGTGACAGCTAACGCCGTGTATGCACAAATTCCGGTTTCATATTTACCCACCTGGTAAGGCTTAGGTCGGGATAAGGGAGAGGAAAGGATTCGGGAAGGTGTCGACCAGGGCCTACATTGAATGTGCCATCCCGGCATTTGCCTGATGTGACAGGGAGAAAGCTCAGTCAGCATGGACAGTCGCTGAGTTTGAACACATGAATTCCTGAATGCTACGCCAACTCTCTACCACTGAGCTACAGTGGCTCGGTACGTAACACTTTTGTCTTTTGCTATAATATAAGTTGTGGAGCCTTCTATTAATAATTCCAGTAACAAATTATTAATTAGTCAAAAAATACAAAGATAGCAAAAAATAGTATGCAAGGTCACAAGCGGTGTCATTCATCTCAGGCCATTTCGGCTATTTTTGTAGGAACATGGGTATAAGCCAGATGATCTCAGAGTGAAGGTTGAAATTGTGATTGCCTTGATTTTTGCCGGAGAGAGAGAGAGAGAGAGAGAGATAAAGAGAAAGAAGAAAATGCTATCCTTTGTGAAGTTTATTGATCTCTTGTTTATGTCACCTTTAGCCGACTTTACGCCTTGCAAGCTGTTTGAACTGAACTGTCGTCGATACGCTGATTGTTCAGACTGTGTACTTAATCGAAAATCGACTTTTCTATGTTTTTTAATCTGAAAATTCAAAAGCACGGGACTTCAGGGTAGGCGAGAGGTTACCGTGTTTGTTTTCGGTGCGCGTGGTCACGAGTTCAAATCACATAGAGGCCTATTCGTAGCATTTTTTGTAGCGCTCTCAAACCGGTCGGATTGAACTTTAACTTTCTCAACCCCACCTGTTGAAAGCACTACTTGTCCCACTGGGAGCTGATTAAAAGACGACGAGGAGCTACTCATTCACCGGGCACGATGTCAAAAACTAGCATTTCAGATTAGATAAATTAGTGATATGTTTTGAATCATCTTTTCCACACTTTCCGCGGCCGTGGATCAGTGTTAGAGCATTCGCTTGACATTTGGTAGGTCCTGGGTTTAATCCTAGCTTCCGATCATTCTGTCTGAAGTTTGTCCAGGGAAAATGCAAGGATTGTACCTACAAAATAGGCCCTGGCCGTCTACCCTCCACAATCATCTCCCCCACCCTATCCCGCCCTGAGCCTCAGATGTGTAAAGGCCTTAAATTAGGTTCAATTCTACAATTTTTCGTAAAACAGTTTCAGCACGATAATTAAAAAACCTCTGCCGACTATCCTGACAGTTTTCCTGGATTTTCAGTTTCACAAGGTGCCAGGTATCTCAAGTAAGATCGTGGCCGCTACCTTCCCTATCCCTATCAACCGGAAGAGTTATTGTCAAGGGACATCATCCTTCAATCATGATGGGTGCTAAAAGTTGAATACTGAGCCCAGAAAATACATAGAATTAGAAATAGAATAAAATTAAAAGAATAAAAGGGCTATGATTATTATTAGAAATCATTTAGAGTGTCTTTTCCCTTTCTTATCTGCAATTTTTATTGCAGTTTCATCTTAGGCCTACTTTGTATAATAATAGTAATAATAATAATAAAAGAACGAGTAATGGACTGTTTCCTTCAACATTACTTGCTTAATGTTTAACAGCCATATTCAGAAACGTTTTGGGAGTGACTAATAACTGATTCGTACTGTTCTTTATACATCGCGATTTTTATTCCTCCCAAAGGCTGATAATAATCCTGCTCCTGTTTCTGTATCATACACATGGACTTCTAATAACATAGAGGAATGTTTTCTCAGAGCGTACTTGCAAACCACAAAAGAATACACCATTTGTACAACGGAGAAAGCTGAAAATTGACCAAGCTCATGCTACCGGGGTGACGTCACGCCTCACAGGCAGAATTTAGATGCCTCGAAAGCGCTATCTGCGCCGCCGCCCCCCTGCACTGAGCCCAGGGCCGAGAAAGCTTGCTATTTTTATACCCCCCGCATAACGGTATTAACAAAGTTTAAAAAAGTCGTTGGGAAGGAAACAGGGAGGAGAGTGAATGGAAAGTTTTTGCTTTGCTAACAGAAGCTGGCTAAAATCCTAAATATAAAAAACGAGAGAGACTGAATGCAAGAAAACATAGAATAATAATACATGTACGAAAATTACTTCAACATAAGAGGGGAATATTCTAATAAACAATATATATATGATTAAAAATTAAGTGCTAGCAACTTATTTACATATCTTTCTATAGCTGGAAAATGTAAATAATAATAATAATAATATTTTGATTAACACACCTGATTAAATATCGGTTATAGAAAAGTGTAAAAGATAAAAATATGAACAAAGCATTTATTTCTTCGTTAAAAAGTGAAAATCATGTAAACAATTACTTTATTTCAAGACGAATAGCGTGTTTCCGAAATAATGGTGGAAATTTTAGGAGATGGTAATCTACAGAAAACCAAGAAAAAAAAAGTTCCTTTTATGTTATGTAATATTATACGTAGTTTCGAAGCTACAAGCGCTCAAAATGACGGCGGCATCGTCGCAAATTACATCATAGTACGACACATAATGACGTAAGCGGTGCCGGTTTATCACATCACACTCAAAGTAGTACCCGAAACAATGTTTGTGATTGAGAGAGTGCCACATATACAGTTCCGTAACATAAGAATTTAAATGTCAAGGAAATACATGTTTTTTTTTCGGACAAGTATAGAAATCCCCTCTCAACTGCTAATCATAAACAAAACTTAAACAGATGTTTTGGGTACTACTTCGAGTGCAATTTGTTAATAAGAAGCCGCTTACGCCAGTGCTTGAAGAGAGTTGATGTCATTTGTTACGATGCAGCCCTAAATTTGAGGACCTGTAGCTCCAAAACCAAGCAGATTTCGAAATTTGATCAAAGATTTTTTTTTTTTACGTGATGGAAATAACCACCTCCCAAAGTTGGCACCTTGGCTTCAGGAACACGGAGTGGAGAAAAATTAGTTTGCAAAACGTTAGAAACTTAAAAGTTCTCATCAGAATAAGGGGAAAAGTGTATCGTTGTAACTTTTCGAGTTCTGCTTAGTTTCGGAGCTACAGGTTTCCAGAAGTGTTACAAAATAAATTTTTGAGTTAAATATTTTCAATATTAGTACAGCAATTCCCGCATGCTAGGGTCGAAGACTTCCAACCTATTCTTAAAAAAAAAATGCGTATCCCGAAATTGTGTAATGGCTGCTCAACGGATTACCCAAAGGCACGAAGAGATATCTAGAAATTCTTTGAGGTAAAGGTAGGTCGAAATGTGTATGAACTGCACAACTTTCCATTAGGTAATAATAATTCGCTTGCGCCAACAAGATATCTCAAACAGATTCCCTTTGTGAGCGAATTCTGTCAGAATTATGTGGTTGCATAACCAGTAGGAGTAAGCCAAACATATGTTCAAGCAAATGATTGATTATTTGTGATCAATGAGACAGAACTTAATTGCCAATTCATATGTAGATAATTTATTATGTAGACATTGCAGTATAGGATAATAGAAGACCAAAGGGGTCGACTGATCACAGACGTTAAGCCACAAGTCACAGAGTTCTGAGTTTAAATCCAGTGGCGGTTCTAGAGGAAAA
>JAGDQP010041773.1:3830-16778 GCA_022664845.1 Lepisma saccharinum | reverse complement strand
AGAATCTCAGCATGTTTCACCGTTTACAATCTATGAACCGTTAAATACTGGACCTTTGACCTCGATGTTAGCATATAATATTCGTTGCCCTCGTACCAAATGTGAAAACAGAATCTCAATATGTTTCACCGTTTCACGAAATATACACGTTTAAATATTTGACCTTTGACTTGAAACCAGGTAATATCAAAGGACTCATATTAGGTAGTTTTCGCTGATAGTGACCATTGGTTGTGGGTTAGGTATAGAAACTGGCTTCAGATTTCTGTTTAATAATTGCTATGTTAAATATCTGTGAGCGAATATACCTTAGCCTCTGTCCTATGTTGCAATAGCACACATTCCTTTGTATCTGTGTAATCTCTAGCCTAAAAGGCATATATTCCTCTCTAACCTCTGCTATTTTAATTAAGACTTCGTACACTTTAATAGTTTTATGGAAGCTCTGCTAGGTAATCTCTGCTATGTTAAAAAGATGTGGGCGAAAATACTGCAGCCTCTGTAATTGGTTCTCTATCGTAATCTATGTTAGATCAAATAGCCTAGATTCATGTGTATTTGTGTAATTTCTGCTATGTTAAGTTTGTGCTTATCATGCGTTGATATACTGGCTACTTAATCTATGCTATATTAAATAGTGTTGAAAAAAACCTTCGTAGCCTTTTATGGCATTTCTGCTTTCGTGCACTGGTGTACTATGTTTGGTTAAATAACATAATTGGTATATATTCCTGTGTAATCTCTGCTATGTTAAATACGGGTGGGTGGAATAGCTGTTAGGCCGTGACTCCTTTAGTGTTATTTGCGTTATGTTAGCTAGAGTCCGTGTAATCTCTGCTAGGTTAAATAGTATATATTCTTGTCTATTTTTGTAATCTCTAGCATTGAAGGCATATATTCCTGTCAATTTATGTAATCTCTGCTATGCTAAATAATGTGTCGTGCCCTTTCATAGTTTTAAGGAATTTCTGGTATGTTGAACAGGTGTGGGTGAAAATACCGTAGCCTCTGTAATTGGTTCTCTGTTGTATACTCTGCTAGGTTAAATAGCACATATTCATGTGTATCTGGTCTAAAATGTGTTCGTAGCCGTAGTTGTACACTCTAGCCTAGAGGGCATATATTCCTGTCTAATTTCGTCTGTGTTAAATAAAGATTCGTAACCTCTGCTATCGTGTGTTGGTGTACTATGTTAGGTTAATCCTGTCTAATCTCTGCTATGTTAGATATGTTAGGTAAGTTTTGTAGTTTTTTCAAAAGAGCTTCGTAACCTTTTATGGAATCTCTGCTAGGTTAAATAACATATATTCCTGTGTATTTGTGTAATTTCTCCTATGTTAAATAGGGCTGGGAAGGGTTCGTAGCTTTTTATGTTATCGTGTATAATGTTAGATTAACTAGGGGGTGCGAAAGAGGTCGTAGCCCTGTATAAAATATAATAACAAAATACGACATGGCATCTCGTACATCATGCGTAGCTAGAGCAAGTTTTGCAGCAAAATATAAAATGATCTATGTTCTTTAGCAAATATACCACGTCTGCTGGGAAAATAGAGCGCCAGAGTATGAGGTATAGTCTACTATGGCCTCATATACCATGTTGTGTATGTTAGCTCTAGCACGGCCTTCTAGGTTTTATAAGATGACTCGTAGACTTTTATGAAATAGATTAAATTGTGATTAACTCCAAAACACGGCCAAGTCACGCCATACTACTAATGGGTCCCTGTAGGTAATCGATGCTCGCTGCTTCAAGATAGAGATTACTTTCACGACTTTTCTCACACACACACACACTTTTCAAATGGATATTAGTGAAGATAGTATAGATGATTGTTATCAGAATATCCACTGTATCACAACTAGAAGTCAGTTCCATAAACATTTCAGTCTGTTTTCTCTTGTCACTATGAGGGGATATGAAAACATGTTACCCTAATAACTGCTGTTTTATTCTAGTGTGCTTAAATTCAATGCCGGGACTACTAATCCGACTCGTGCAGAAATCCGCCTTGATTCTCTTGAATTAATATCTCCTCATCAGCACTGATGATTAACGATTGTTCTGCATATAAAACTTCCCTTTCTCGATTTTAAAAAAACTAATTTCAATTTTTTGTCAGTGTCACGAAAGTCGTCTGGCTGTCGCCATATTGTGTGTATTACATCATCTGAAGACAATGCACTGCGACGTTGCAAAGTGGGCGCGCAGAGCAGCATGTATCGCATGGAAGTGACCGTTCACTTTTAAAGCTCTACAACTAAAGCGTTCTCTTCATGTGCTCTTACACACTAAGTACACAAATATAACCTGGTTCGCTTCCTAACATCAAAGAAACTTGCCCCATGTTACGGCCCGTAGGTGACATGATAGGTGTAAAGAAAAATGCACAAATTAAATGCAGTGATGATTTTAAGTTTTATATAAAATAAGAATCTGTCATGGAATTCAGCCAGATTCTAAATTATTTTTCTAGTAGATGAAATTATTGTTAGGTACAAAAATAGGTATTTTCATTTATGGGACTTGCTTCGTCTCCACGAAACAGATCTCCGACATTCACTAAAGGCTCTCAGAGAGCATACTGACTAGTAATACTGATTAGTGAATTGGAGGTCTTTCCAAATGTTTACGTTATTAAATTTCGAGCTACGACTAGAAACATTTCTCGATCGATCGTACAAACTGATAATAAGAAACTTTCTTTAAATACCTCCCTCCAGTAATTAGGCAAACATATTTCCAATAATCATAATCTCTATGAACACAGTAAATCTTATAGACTGTTACGGAATCTTGTTCAAATCACCCCACCTCATGAACTTAGAAAGTTAAATAATGAGAAAGGTTATTTTATTATTTGAAGATGTCTATTCCCTGAAATTACTCACAAGCAAAACAGTAAATAATAATAATATTAAAAATACAGAAGGAAAGGATAAAAGTGAATGCCCAGCCTTTTTAAATATTCTGATAAGTTGTCTTTATATATCTTATAGTTATTATTATTACTAATAGTATTATTATCGACGTATATACATATGTATTATCAGCCATAACTTGTAAATGGGTTTATGTTTTCTATAAAATGTTAACATGTGTGTGTGTGTGTGTGTGTGTGTATTGTGTCTGTTTATACGTGTGTTTTTTGTGAAGTTATGTGTACTAATTTAGTGTTTATTCTTTTTCTTAATTATTATCCAATTATACCAGTATTAATGTTGATAGCTTATTTAGATTTTGTAAGTACATTGTTGAGTAGAAGATAAGTCATTTGTGGCCTTAACTCCGCCATGGAAAATAAATCAATAAATAAATAAAGCAATATGTCATTCTTTGTGTACAAGGACATATTTCTAAATTTGAAACTTTAAATTACCTTTTGTTGCAGCATATAAACTGTTTGTAGTATTGTATTATCTGTTTGATATGTTCTGAATATTATACATAAGCCATAGTTTCCTTACTCTAGAGTGTTTCATATCTGGTACCACACCTCTATATAATTTTAAGATATTTATTCCTGATAGTATTTATACTTTGATAGGTTAATTAACCATATATGGATGATTTAGTAGCACTGAATTAGTTCAAGTAAGTATCCAGAAATTCCTATTGCTTTAATGGAAACTAATTGTAAAGTTGCTAGCGGATCAACGTCGTGAGTAGTTGAATGAACACCCAATGATTGTTCGTCGTCTGTTGTACCCTTGACAGTGGTGATGAATAGTTATTATATTGTTAAAGTTTACGTGTAAAACTTAGATATAAAATAGGCTCCCCAATATGTTGCGTCTACTTCTCCCCATTCATTTGCATACTCACCATTTCGTACTGAATAAAACTAGTTAATTTATGTTTTCAAAATGGCAAATTGGAAATCAAATTTGCAACTTATTTATAAGGGTTTTCCATGAGTGCTAAGCTGTCTTTTGAAAAAGTGTTGTGTAGGCAGTACACAAGAACTTTGCGTGAAAGCTGAAGAATCCGTACACTGCACTACCGCATATCAGGATATGTTGGCATTTATTATAATATATAAATAAAGTACTGAATGAGATTGTGAGTCAATTAATATATTTCTGGCTATGTTACAAGATAGTTCAGGACATAAATCTAATATAGCTTATATCATTTTGATACATCATAAGAACCAGAAATACTTTGTTGATTTTTTTTTCTCGGATTGTTATTCTAACGAAATATCCTGCATAAATGATGATTAGTGAAATAACATTTTGAAATTAGATTAGACTTATAGAAACAGGGGATGCGTGCAGAAATCTATATTTACTTCATTCCTTCAAATCATGAAAACGCATATTGAAGGGAGTTATATTTTATGTTTCATAATATGTTCAGGAGGCATTAAGTATAAGGGAATGAGGGAAGGGAAGTGCGAAAAAGGTTAACACCGATGAGTGACACCGATGTTGTAAGAAATGTGTGTGAAAGAAATGGGCGGTTTCTTGTTTAAATGCAGAATGTCAGATCACAAAAGGGGAAATGTGTGAATTATATTGTAGCGTTGTAAGTAATAATTATTCAGTAACTGGCATCAATGAAACGTGAACAACAAGTGGGCATTCCAACTCTGAATTATTTATCGCAACTGTGAAATAATAAGGAAAACGATGGATCGGGGTATTCTTCTTGGCGCCCTTCGTAAATATAACCTACAAATAATTCATTGTGGAGCTTCAGGATTTGAATTTATTTTTGGGAAACTTGTTTCTAATGGTGTCACCATACGCATTTGCATTGCATACTTCCGACAAAATCGAAAGGAAAACTATACGAAAATTTGTATCGCAGTATGGAATGTCATTTCCCATTTGGAAGCACCATTTTTCTCATGGGTGATTGGAAATTACCGGAAATAACAGGTACAGATTTTTATTTTTCACTCTCTACACAAAAATTGCCGATGTTTTGGCATTTCAACTCTATATAATTTAATTTCTTACAGAAATGTAATAAATTCACATGGACGAACAAGGAAATACCATATTCTAAAAGAGGATGAATTTCATCCAGCCTTGCTCATCACTCTCATATATAATAGCGTAACCAAATCGAAATTTAAACGTAATTAAACCAGTTATTACTTTAGAAAAAAATAATTTTGTTTTTTCTACAACGAACTTCGTGCAGTAGACTGGGATTTTTCAAACACATAATAGATATAAATGAGGCAGTATAATTCTCATGTTTACCATGTATGTGATGGAATTGTCCCTCCCACATAACCATAAATTTAAAATTATCCGTGTTGGATTACTAAAGAAATAATTAGGAACATGAAACATTAAACCTATTATTGCGGAACGTTTATGAATTCAAATAATAAATAATATATTTAAGTCAGTTTAACAGATTGGGCAAGGAAACAAAGAAAGAAATATCTAAAGCTTAAAATTTGTATATATTAAACATCGAAAATCAAGCCACTGCTGATCCAAGTTAATGATGGAATTTCGTGAAAAGCAAATCAAGACATCTACTTACCATTGTGGCTTTGATTTAGTGGCAAGATAATTGGTGATAACGAGGATATGGTCAACACTTTTGTCTTCTATTTTCGGCCCATGTATAGAGACATTTTCACTGAATTCAAAACAATGGAAATGGTAGTATGTATGTGTTCAAGTAATAGACTCAACGGTCTGTCGATTTTTCAGATAGCTATGAAAGAGGTAGAATTTGCAATAAAGAAGTTAAAGCCTAAAAAGGTGATTGGTCCAAATGGCGTGCCGCCTTATGTGCAGAAGTGATGTGAGGAACTATTGAAATATTTGTTACATACAGTATTCATCTTTCATTACGCAGATGCCAATTTACACAAGAATGGAAAGAGGCTCTAGTATGTCCAATAGCGAAGTCAAGTAATTCAAAGGGAATTGAAAATATAAGACCAATAACAATTCTCTCGGCCATCGCTAAAGTTCTTAAAAATTGTCTCTACCACTGTGTCATAACTCACGTTAGACCAATAATATCAAACACACAGCACGGTGTTACGTAGAACAAGTCGAACTCTGCAAATTTAGAAATAATAAGGGTTATTCTAGCTAAAACTTCAGATAAAGGTCGTCAGGTTGATATGTATACTGATTTTGCCAAAGCCTTTCGCACAATGGACCATTGTATATAACTTGACAAGCTTAAGCACTTAAATTTTACCTAAAACGTAGTCAATCGTCTTTCATCTTACCTAAAACACCGCTTACAATCCCTTCTGAACAGAAAATTTGTATCAAAGGAATTCGAAATGACATCAAGAGTATCTCAGGGCTCAAATTTAGACCCGTTACTATTTTAATTATATCCCTGAATGTATAATAAATTATGGAAATCTATTGTATACAGATGATCTTAAACTATTTTCTACAGTTCAATCAATTAAAGATTGTTATCAGTTACAAGAAGATTTAGATAGTATAAATAGGTGGTGTCACAGAAATAAACTAGATATAAATATCAGAAAACGCACTACGATTACACTTTGTAGAAAATGAATGTTTATTCAGTTTCCTTACTCAATTAATAACAGTGTTTTACCAAGACCAGAAATAATAAAAATTTGCTGTTATTTTTTAATCTAATCTAACGTTTTATTGTCATGTAAAAATATCAAAGCAGAATCATGATTGATTTATAGAACAAAAGTAGAATAGGTAGAATACGTACCAAAAGTTACATTATTCCTTGGTTCGAATTAAACTTAAATATGCATCTATCTTCTGGAGTCTCACCATTCAAATTAATTGTCATCAATCAGAAAAGTTTCAACATAAATTCCTCAGGCTTTTAACTTACAAGACAACCGGCTTCTATCCTAAATTTGAACATTATGCAAACATAATTTGGAATTTGGAATTCTTTGCAATTTAGTTTCAGAGAGTAACTACTGACTCTATCTTGCTTCATAAATTAATTCATAACTGCATAGATAGTATAGTTACTCTCTGAAATTAAATTTCGGATACTGGATGTGCTTTAAAATTAGAATGTGCTTTAAGTACAATAGGTTACGTGGAATGAAAAATGAGGTAAACATATTTAATCAAAGTCAAAGAAGTTTCCAGAATAATGTACAAAACTTTTCCAAAGGAAATAAAATTGCAAAAACTAGTTCTAGTTGAAACACAGGATGGCAAAAGTGAAGCTTACAACGAGCACATAGAAAACTTAAAAAAATATTTAATTATATTTGTATTATAATTCTTATATTATTATTATTATATCTTTAATTGCATACTTGCTTTGTGTATATATATATATATATATATATATATATATATATATATGGATGTATTATTACATCACTAGGATAAGCTATGTTAATTTTAAACTTGTCTTTATATTGTTGTATTTCTTTTGAGTTAATATATATTATGTATTTATTTTGTTGATTTCGACAGTTTGGAATTATTACATTTTATTAAAAATTCATGGTATGATAAAAAAAACAAATTGTAATTTACTTTTTACAGAATACTGTAACTGGGCATATGTCTGTTGTATTCTTCCGAATGAATAAATAACGTTAACGAGAAAATGTCTTTCGATTTGACAGTGGCCTTGTCAAATGCCATCTTGGCAGAATATCAAATATTGGACAAAGGAGCTACAATAGTGCATGCATTTTAGAAGGGTAAAGGGTCTTCATGTACAGTGCAACGGCGTAATGACTAATTTTGCATTATGGGTTGTAAGAAAGAATAAAACAGAGACGTTTGTTCAAAATATAACCATGTTCGGATTATCAAGCAAGTGTTGAATGAACTTGATTTTAAGAAGATTAGTCATTAATATCTGTCCGATTTATTATCTCAACTCCTAATTATTGGAGAGAATGAGCAATAGGTCTTCCAAAACTACTCTGGATGTTTCATATTTAATAAAATTCGAAATCATTTTCAAACGCAATATTAAAATATATTTTGTGTTAAGTATTTCGTACGAAAATAATTGTTTCACCATTGGATTTGAAAATTATGAACAGAGCGTGAATGATACAGCATAGTTAAGTACTCACCATTGTTACATTAGTGGTATGTAGTAGAAACATTTTAATAAAATATAATACCTTAAAGAACTCTTCAGTGCTGTATTGTACGCGTAACAAAACCCATATTCTGTGAACATCAATGTTTCCTTCTCTTCTTCTCGGATATTAGATTTTACTGATGTGCTGATATTTCTTACCTACAAAAGGAGAACAAACAGAACGATAATAATGTTTTAATGGGAAATGTATTAGTAAGGAGATTGAAGAAAATTACTGTAGTAGTAATTAATTCTTAATTTAAATGCATTTTAACACATATGATTCTTTCATGATCCGCTTTTATTATTGTCCGTATGGTAATAGCCAGTAAGCTAAAGTACTTTATTTAAGGAAAAATATATTAGCACATATCTTTCGGGCTATAAGACACGTTAGATTTTCAAGGGAAAGTATATCTATTTATAGCACTTGTTTAATAAGGACTGTTTCTAAACCAATAATGTCTTACGAGTAAGACTCTCTACTATACTATATTTGAGTTAATCTCGTTAAATTAAGGTTTATTATATAACCAGTATTACTAAGTGGAATAAATGAAATACTTGTTACTCCAGCCTGGGAAACGGTGTTTTCGTTACATTAAATTAAATTTTCGAAAATAGTACGAATAACTGATTAGTTCTCATCCCCACTCTCTTGTTATTATAATTACTACTATTGGAATGGAAAGGGTTTTGAATAGCTAATATGTAGGAACCTTTAGCGAGATATGAAATATTAAACTAATATGAATATGATATATCAAAAAAAACTAAAACAAATCCCTGCGTGTTTCTTTTATGTCATTCAAGTATTTACTCCTTCTCAGGAAAACCCATAATAATGTACATATTCAGGCATAATCTCGCCAGCAAGATATTACCAAAAGTTTAAAAAAAATAAGATGACAACACGCGGTATTCGATGGTCGTATCTACACATGCCCATTCTTCATCTCAGCGTACGAACTTTGTCCATGCATTTGTTTGTGATGTGAGCAAATAGTGAGCACCCATCGGAGGTATGTCTCGTGGACATACTATGGTTTTCTTACAAATTATGAATGCTTATCCGCATGGATGGCATCTTAAAGTCGGAGGAGCATTAATGATAGTATGTTATATCTCACTCTTTCCTTCACCTTGCGTTGACACAACCCAACAATGGTATTTCCATATATGTTTCCTTGGACTATGATAACTCTCTTTATGATTTATTTACTTTTCTACTAAGTTATACTAAGTTATAACTCTCTTTTCTCGATTTAAGATACAATTTTAAATTTTGCAGCCTGTTTCGAACTCACAATCTTCGGTTCGTAGTCAGTTAATCTACCTGCTATGCTATGGGGACATCCGCCATTCTGTCATCTAGGTCAATAGATAAAATTAGGTCTATTTGATTATTGTTCATAAGTTTGTAAATAAAACCCATTGGCAGCTAGTTTATTGGCGAGAGGCAAAACAACATTTTTACATTTTCTTGCAGTTTTATAAAATACCAGACTTTTTTAACTCTGTGTATTCTGAGACCGAACAACAGGTGCAAGGGTCAACTTATTGTAATCGGAGAATATCTATCATTTTAAGAATTTAAGGACAATAAAGAATATCATATTTCAACCGCACGTGTTTACAAATTCATAGAAAGACAATAGCAGCATTAATCAGCAAATATCAGATGGATTTCTGTGTGTATCGACAACATTTAGGATGAGGAACCAAAGTACAACCAACACGCACTTAATTCTGATTGAAAGAAATTAGGTGGGCCTCATTTGAATTGGTAAAAATAACAACTTTTTATTGGCTATGACCACTAATCCATAAGCAACATGTAGTGACATTTTACTATATAAGTCGGTCATTTGATACCATCGTGGCCAGTCAAGTGTGTCTATACTAACTACTAACATCTTCGTCATATGCCCAGATTCATCTCTGCGGTTATGCTGTAGCTAGAAGCTTAGTTCCAAGAGAAGACATTGAAGTCAGTAGCAGTACCGATTGGATTAAGAATACCAATTTTCACAAAGTCTTTCAGAAGAACTGAGAAGTTATTTATGCAGTCTTTTATCCTGCAGTATGTCTGTCATGCTACACAATAACATAATTTGTAATACTTCATTTCTTTTTCAGTATTTAGTCTAAACTTGGTGAGTTGGTCTCTGTATACTTATTCTGTGAATATAAACTAATTACTGAATCTATTAATGGGTCAAATAAATACAGGAATTAGGAATATAAAATGCGGTTCCCTTTTGCATTTCTCTAATAATATAGCTCCAGCATAATGAACATAATTGTTCCATCCCAATAACCAGTCCACCTAATATATTACACCCTTTGAATGTTGTTATAAAAGTTGAATACAGCTCATGGTTTCCAATAGCACGCTCTAATTAAAATAGCTTAATTTCTCATTTAAATAGCTGCTCTAAACTCTATTACTACACAGGGCACGTGCTTAAAATGACAAGTTGGAGACTCGTTCCCATTTTTTAAAAACCGGTAGTTCCCTAGGAACCACTTTTCTAGGAAAAGTGAAAGATCCCGAACTTTACTTAATATCTTGTAAACGCGTCCCATAAGAATGGCTTACACTTTGCCTTTTCTTTAGGTGCAATTCCCACAATAATCCAGACATAATTTTGTTCCGTTTCTTAGTTTTGAACTATTTTGTATGCGAGTATATTTCCCCAGTAAAGTTTTGTGTTTTCAAAATCCTTGCCAGTCAAAATTCAGTAGTACTTTTGTACCATTCAAACATTTTGACTTTCATTTACCCATTCGAATTAGCCTTCACCACGTGATTCTATTCCCCAATCATAAAATATGAGATTTCGAAAATAATTGCAAGTTCAGATTTTACAGTTATTTAACTTCTTGCTGTTAATTTCCAGCCAAATTTCGATATGGTAAATGTATAGGACATAACTTTCAACAATTCACGGTTCAAAACTTTCCACATTTACACATCCATTCTACCTTATGTACGCAACCAGATCTTTCCTTCTAAAAGCGAGGACAAGCTTACCAAAGCATTTTTGACTTTCCATGACAACTCATCGTTTTTTTTTTAGATTTGCACATAAATTAAAAGTAAAGCAAGACAAATATTATTTTATACACGCGAAACGTATGGTAATGGTTTCACAATGGAAAACCGAGCACAAATTGCTATTGCGCTCTTCATTATCTGTCTTGAGCTTGTAGCAATACCAACAATTGAGGAGTTTGATTGAATAAAAGCGTAAGCAAGGCTACACCTTGTTTCTATCAAATGCATGAATGGCTTATATCATGTTTGAAGAACCTTCTGTAAAAAAATAAGCGAAATATCTAGATTCTAAAAGTCAGGACAGCTGTTTGAATCAGGTGCGATAACAGTCAAAAAAATGTATTCTAAAAGCACACAAACACTTCACAGTTGCCAATACGGCTCGTTTCCCTCCAAACTGTACGGCGGAAAAACTGTACTTTTTCCTCCAAAAGCAAAAGTAAATTGTGTGTGCCTTATAATGAGGAAATTTTTCCCAGTGAGGCCCAGAAAACCAAGAAGAACTTGCTGAAGGTGACGACCTTTCACATGACAGTGAGAGTGACTAAAAGATACGGTGAACTCAGGAGAGTTTTAAGTAGTATTCTTATCTTTTCTCGTAATATTTAACTTAAGCTTCTAATAGTCAATACAAAGGCCCATTTTAGTAAAGCATTCATTATTCATAAAATAAAAAATGCTTTTACTTTAAACATAAAAAATTCATGCTAGTGCTCTGATGGGAAAAGAGCGTGAACTACCTCTTGCATTTAGAGATATATTTCTCAAACGAAAGCTAATTTAAAAGTTCCAAACGTACGTTTGTCTTCTTTAATAACCTAGGCGCACTTGTAAGTTCGTGGGATTTTGAATGAAGTAATGTTGCGGGTAGGGAGAACACCTTCATTAAAAGGTACCTAATGATGTGGTACCAGGTGGTAAGCCGAAAACCGTGGCAGGGGACCGGGAGGGGTGGAACAAAATGCCAGCAGGTGAAATTCGTCTATCTGTTTTTAAAGTGATATAACTTCTACAAATTTTAAATTAAAACTTTCGTGGTTGTGCGCATATTTTAATAACACATTAAAAATTCCATTTTAGGACAATTGGTTGCCATAGCGACACCTTATTTTAAATATGGCGTCCTTAAATCTCAAAATTAATTATTCTCGATCCCTTTTCTTTATGTTCAAATGGAAATAATTCGTAAACTGCAACAGGTAGGCCAAATAGCCTTGAAATAAAAGTTGTAGGCCAGTTCAAGGGCTTTCCAACGATTTATGTGCCATTTCTGTATCTCTAAACGGAGCTAGACTAGTTCTTATGTATGAAAGAGAGTGTTCTTATGAAAATTTTAGAGAATGTTGGCAAACCTACAGAAGAGGATGGGAAACCTGTAGAAGAGTTGCTGCTGCAGAAAGTTGAGAATATCAGTTCAGAAAGTTGGAGAGAGAAAAAAATCGGAAGTGGAACATGATGAAAGAATAGAACTGGAAGAAATCGATTTAACAACACCCATACTTACTAGCACTGAAGCATCAATTACACACAAATCAGCTGCATTAATTACACACAATTAAACACAAATTGTAACCAAAGCAGAACATATGTGTGACATCGTAGGGGAGAAACCTTAAAAATAAAATGTAAGGAATGCTCAGGTGAAAAACCATAGGTGTGACATCGTAGGGGAGAAACCTTAGAAATAGAGTAAGGAATGCTCAGGTGAGAAACCAACTAGTAAAGACCCACTAACGAACTGAGTGCGTTTTTTTAGTGACCAAATGAGTCGGATAGACAACGGGTTCATAAAGAAATAAAAGTAAATAAATGAAATAAATAAAATAAATCAAAC
>JAGDQP010041770.1:0-16780 GCA_022664845.1 Lepisma saccharinum | reverse complement strand
GCAAGAAAATTACGACACCGAAATTGCCAGTGAATTATATCAATACAAAAACCCCTTCAGAGGAAAGGGAAGAGTGACGCGAGAATTATACTCACAAATGAAGTATTTTGTGAGTGACTTTCTTTGTGTCACCATGGCGGAAGTGTTTCCTTTGTAATAATATTAAGATAATTAGTATCCTTCCTTCCGCCATAGTGACACAAAGTCACTCGCAAAATTCATATCGATTCTTTTGTGAGTATAATTCTCGCGTCACTCTTCCCTTTACTCCGAAGGAATTTTTGTGCTGATATCACTTACTTTATAAGGCTTCCTATTTTTTTTAGGGCCTACCAATCCATTGTTTCTGGCTGCTGCTAAGGTAAACACTTCCAGCCATGTTTGATACGTATAAGATATATATGTTTAGTGATCTTAAGATTTGTGCTTCTGATTATATTGTGTAAATTATTTGGATATACGATTGCTCAAATGGAACAAATATATATATGAGATTTACCGGCAGTGTTCGACTATACATCAGGAGATATATTACATCAAATGATATTGCAGTAAATTTGGCGCAGTTATGTGATTGAATCTGTGCGTCTAACCAGGGATTTACACTTCAGTTGGGAATTACTGGAAGCAGATCTACTCAAATCTTCGCTGAAAAATGATAAGAAGAAAAATTAAGTAACTGATAACTTCCACCTATTGGAATTTTTTTCTTCAAGAATCAATTTTTTATACTCTTTTTATTCTATGGAGTTTATTTTATTTTTTAATAAATTCGCTTATTGAAGATTCGTAAAACTGAACGAAATATGCAGTTTTTATCTATAACAGATAAATTTTCTTCATTAAGTTTTGAATGCTAAATCCAAACTCAAGCAAGTAGAACCAAGCCAAAGAAGATTTCAAATGTGTAATGCAGATTGGTCTACGTTGTTATTAGATCATGTGAATCTAAAGGAAGCAAGTAGAGACAAGTCTCAGATGGAGTTAACATGTTGTTGTTGGTGTAGGCTACGGGCGGGGATGTTTCAGTCTACTGACAAGGGTTGGTGTTGAACTTCCATGGACACACAACTAAACATAAAGATGATAATTGGATGAAGATATGATACAAAGGTATTAAGTGGAAAGGGCTTAGGGCCAGCGGCATAACTAAACTATACTCCGAAATGATTCTATATTGAGAAAGAAGATAAAGAAGATATTCTTAAGTGAAACCACCAGTTTACGTGATGAGAAGTGAAAGCTTTAAGATTTCTTTACAATTTAATCTATGGGATGACATAACGCTACAAAGTTATAGCCATCAAGTTACTGTATACTCCAATGCATCCAAATGAGAAGTTTTTGTTATTGTCCATGACTGAGGTGATTCTGTGGAAGTTATCAACGAAGATTAAGCAGTGTTTGGTTGATCTAATTTAGGAAGACGTTTTGCTGATGAAGCTGTTGTATTACTATGGTTCCAGTAGAAGCAAGAAGATATTTAAGTTGGTGATCATTTGATTTACATTGTGTAAGTGAGAAATCATTAATTTGGCCATTTAAAAATGGAAGTAGTCTATGTATTGAACGAAATTGCAATTCAATTTTTGATAAAACTGATTTTGTTTGCATTAGGTTAGGTGATTTCGTACTTGTTTACACGGTTAGATCGCTCAACATTCATGTTTCTCTTCGAATATTATTATTGAAGTAAGTGTCTCTCTTCTTTTTAACGTCATGAACGAATCGAAGTCACAGAAATATTAACGAAATTAATCAAATTTAACCTTGACTGAATCAATCGAACTGAATCTTATCTACGATTGTAAGAACTTAACCTATTGTGATATTATCTTTTTCATAGGTATATTTTGTTTCCTTATCTTCAGATTTCATAGGAAATCCATTTTTTCTAGGAGAGAAGGGTGAATGTAGTAGTATGAACATACTGTATTGGCAATATTGGTTCGATCTTTTATTGTTTCTGGCTGCTGGTAAGGTAAACACTTCCAGCCATGTTTGATACGTATAAGATGCATATGTTTAGTGTTCTCCTTAAGATTTGTGCTTCTGATTATATTGTGTAAATTATTTGGATATACGATTGCTCAAGTGGAACAAATATATATGAGATTTACCGGGAGTGTTCGAATATACATCAGGAGATATATTACAGCAAATTTTATGTCACATAAGTTGTATTTGGGTTATGTATAAACGATTGCCTCTAACTGTTTTTATTTGTCAATGGGTGCATTCAACGGACTAAGTTAGCACTGAGCGCTGAGAGAGCACTTGAATCTTATTGGTGTGCTTATAGGTAGCAACCAATACGATTAAAATGCTCTCTCAGCGCTTAGTGTTTGCTACCTTAGTCCGTTGAATGGCCCAATGTTCACAAAAGGGTTAGAACTAACGATTCAGTATTGTCTCAGTAAATGTTCCAGAAGAACCAGGGCCAATGATGTCACAGAACAAAAAAATAATCGTCATGATTGTTAGAATTTCGGTATGTCTTTTAAAAGAAGTTTTCGTATTCTCCTTTGGCTTTGTTGCTCTTAATTTTGTGAACCATTTTCTTCCATAATAACATTTATCGTTTCCTTAAAAACAGCGTTTATTTTGCACCAGAGAAGGCGGGATTCTCATACAGAGACATTTCTTCTGTGCTTACGAGTAGGCACCTGTGTATTTGCCACCCCACTTTCTCCCATCATCTCACATCTAACGAGTTTACTGAAAAAAAAACTTTTTAAAGACATACTTAAACAATTCGTACTAAAAAATAAAAATTAATTTTGTTTATGCACAACTGAAAATAAAAGCATAAAAGCAATAAAACCAATTAAAAAAAATATAAAGTGACTGTATATGAGAGCGCGCCTCATGCTTTTATTTTTAGTCATGCATAAACAAAATTATGTTTTACTTTTAGTACGAATTGTTGAAGAAAAGTATGTCTTTATTTTATTTTATTATTTTTTTTTTTTTAGTTATTTCGGTGTTTGGATACATTTTCTCAAGCTAAAGTTTTGTAACCCAAACCAGTCAAAACACAACATCGTTGCAGGCTAGTATTTATTTTGGGATAAAGAAGTCCGTATTAAAAAAAATATATTAAAATAATATGCTTTTAAAATATATAAATATATAGAAATATAATTATGGAAATAAAAATAGAATATTGTATTGTCATCCTAGTTAAGTCGCTGTGCAAAATTTCGTCATTGTATGACGTCGGGAAATGAGTAAAATTTACATTCCAAGATTTGAGGACACCACGAACCATTGTGAACTGAAAAAAAAAAAAGAATGTAAAAACGGAGAAAATGTTATTGTTCCGAACGAAGAAATCCCATACTGAGAAGAAAACTCGTTGTGACTTCATTTAAGCTATGCTTCCAAGGGGATAGATTACTAGCCGCTAGTGCGTGCGGCAACGAAATTTACTCAATAACAATAGCTGTACGATCAGTAAGTTGATAGTACGACTAGTGGGTAACTTCTGTTGCCGCACGCACTAGCGGCACGTAAATTATCCCCGTGACAACATGGTTTTAGAGATGAAATGCATATACTCCGTTCTTGTTTACTGAAAAATTCTTCTAACAGATAATTATAATTAAGCACCAGAGATTTCAGCTCGCCGAGTTTTACCTCTGATTCCGTTCGGTATATTTGTTATGTGCAGTATTTCTTGGCCTGAGAAATTCAGCTTCCCTTGGTAGAAATAAATCGCCCGTTTGAATACTGTTTCTCTCTATTCCTCTTTACTCTTCAATTTGTGCGTTGACAATTCCTTAATGTATTAATTATGTATGTGTGATGTATTTTTATCGTTGCACGAAACTTCAATGCTGCTCCTACAAATTCAAGCCTAGAGAGTTCAAACTTTCAGGGAAGGAAGTTCATAACCAATTCAAGAGTTCTATCCGTGCCAATTTTGAATTTTCTTTTTTGTTCATTGTTGAAAGAGCTTCATTATTATAAGTTTTGATATTCACAACAGTCAAGCGATTACAACAATGAAGAAAAGCAAAAATTAAAAATTGGCATTGATCGAATTCTTGAATTAGTTATGAACTTTTCCCCTGAAAGTTTGAACTCTCTAAGCTTGAGTTTGTAGAAGCAGTATTGGAATTTTTTTTGCAACGATAAAAATACATTAGCCATAAACAGAGACAGCGTTGCCAGTTTACTAGCAGTTTCACCGGACAGTTATTTTTCCACATACAATTATTACAATTAAATTTTAGAAATGACTGAGAGATATTCTCTACTTGTTAATGCATATTAGAGAAAAGCATCTATTTGAAAAGTTGTTATGTATTTCGTCGCAGATTTTACCACACCACCTAAGTCACAAAATATAAGTATTACAGAAGAAAGAAGAAAGTCGTACTAAATGTGTATTGAAGTCCGATATATGCGGTATTCCCTTGTCGATATCTTGGACTGTCATCTCTTGGAAATGCGAAGAACTACTCCAGGCCTTGAGAAAATGCGGGTTTAAACATGCAGAAAAGTTATTTTTGCCCAAAGTGGCTGTTAGGCGGTATTGGAAAATTGGTGACCATAATTTTATTTATTCTTTTTTTTTATGGATGACCAAAAGTTCCGAAAATTTGGAATAATTGTCCCGTTTTTCGGTCTAACACCCCAGAGTCCCGGGGGAAAGTTTTCGGGTGTCTGAAAGGACCCGATTTTTCGAGCAGTGAATTCTGATGATATAAGTCATTACTAATCTTTGCACGCAGTGCTTTGAGTGACAACTGCAGTTAAGATCTTAATCATTGCTTTAATTCAGATAACGGTGCACAATGTAATGAATTTCAAATGGAATTTCCCGGATTTTTAAAACATAAAATTTGCTTGCCCTAGGATTGTTGCTGTGGTGAACAATAGGTAGCGCTGTTGACTACTAAAAGGAAAATTCTTGTCTGAATCGTGTTTATACATTATTTAAGTACTTTTTTAAAAATATGGTTTATGTACGTAATTGCAGTCACCCGAGTCAGGAGGTAGAAAATCCTCAAACGAATCCTGCCTACGCCATTAAAGAATGTTTAAATTGAATCATTGATATTATGACTTACTGTCGAAAGTTTATATAAAGTGGAAGTTATTTATTTCAAAAAAGTAAATAATTCATCTTTTTTACGTCACATGTGTTTGATACTTCCGTTTATAAAATATTTATTCCTATAAATTAACAGATTTTAAATATATTCTAACTTCAGAACAGGCGAATTGTTTAATACATAGAAATTGTATAAGTTTTCCATTTCAAACAAATACAGAATGGGCCAATTTGTAAGAAAAACTAAGCAACGGAGGAACATGAAACATATTGCTAATTCTTCAGTAAAGAGTGTGCCACTTAATGGGAAACAGTCATATTTGCATAACATTTCTACGCCAGTGTTGTTTATCAAAACAACGAAGCACCTAGTTTCCCTTTCTCTTTCATTTTACACTGTTAGAAACATGCAACATGACAATCTTAAATCCAACGACTCAGGTCTCCTTGTATTGTGGAACACGCGTTCTGTCTCTGCACGGACTTTTACCATGCGTGGTCTAGCACTGTTTGGGAAAAGTATTAGTCTCCATGGTAACGAACTTCAACCCCTCTATGGTACGAGGTTTGTGTGAGAATGTTTTGACCTTTAAGTAAATCTATAGGAAGGTCGGGTAATCGCAGACTGGCATGTCCGGAGTGGACCACGGAACATACACTCCTAAATTGAATTGAATTTTTATTTCGTACCTTTAAACAACTTCGGCTCAGGCCTAATGGGTGATGATGATGGGATAATTGCTGAACTGGGAGGAAATTGAAGAATCTCGAGAAAATCCACATACAAAGTCAACATAACACGAGCTGGGATAGATCCAGAGACCTCACGCAACGGAGATGAGCGCGCTACCACTAAGTCACCGCAGCTAAACTACTCCTGAAGAATTATCGATAGACGGGCTAACGGGGGCCTAGTGATAATTTGTTCGAATTTACTTTTAATTAATTCAAGACACCATTATTATTGTGGTGCCAGGATTTTCTTCACGACAAACAAAGACGTATTAAAATAAGACGAGTCAAAACAGAAAATCCGAGCAGTTTATCTGGGTCAAAACTTTGCAAAAAAGAATGTCACATAGGAATTTTGGCCTGACTCAAAGTGAATCAAACTTTATTTGACAAGAGTGACAACTGAATGCAAACTCTGCTAATCAAACCAAAAAGGTTTAAACAAAATTTGAGTCAAGCAATGAATTGAGATTGAAATATCCTTCACACGATAAATATGACACGTAGTTTTCGGGATTCGGATTCAATCGGGATTTTTTTTCTTCTTTGGCCATTTCCTATGACACAGGAGATTTCAGGGATTGTATAACAACCGATGGAAAGAACAACAACGTCATAGTCGGGTGAATGGACAGATAGAAGCTCCTCGACGTGTTGCATCAACATCATGAAGAATCATTTGAATGCCTGCTTCTTTCTGAAAACTGGCAAGTTTGTTCACTTCAGTAGTTGCCGCTAATATATCTCGACAAACAATTATGAAATGTGTATTCCCTCTTTGCAAAGTTGCTTAGTATCTTGTGACCAAGGTATTCAGTTAGTTCTGATTAGGTTCTCTCATAAAATTTGCAAGATATTAAGACGTATCGATAAATACGTTTTCTTAGTTGCTCAGCGTATCTGTTAGTTTTCCTACGTTCAATTCTTAACACTGTGAGAATGTTTTGGAACTTTCATGGTACTTGTGGTTGTACAAGGTAACCAAAACGTTCTTGCCGTTATTGATAGAAAGAGAAAGGTATACAGAATATGTTACTTACCGTTAGTACACAACGTAATCCTCATGAGCATCCAGTATCTTTTGTCAACATTTTTGCAGATGGGCAATACCCTGGCGGTAAAACTATCAAAGAAGCAAGGAAGGTCATGTTGGGAGCAAAGAAGGCTGTGACTGCCTGTCGCAAGTCTGCTTCATTGGAGAAGGATTTCACACGAGGGTTCAGAGAATGAAAGAAGTGATAAGCTGATGGTGCAAGATCAGGGGAGTACGGTGACTGGTACAGTGTTTCCCAGCCAAGTCGCTGTATGGTGTCAATGGTCACACGAGCCACATATGGTCTGGCATTGTCGGCAAGGAATTGTATACTCTTGCGATTCATCAATGGTGGCTCCTTTTGCTGCACACGTTCCAACTGTTGCGAGTATAGGTCCGCAGTGCTGGTTTTGCCCGGTGGTTGTAGCTCGTAGTGCACCACTTTGGCAACTAATCCACCGGATAAGAGCATAATCCTGCGTGGGTGTTAAGTTGGTCTTTTGGTGGGAACCACAGCATCGTGCGGTGTCAAGCAATGTCTGGTACGCTTAGGAGTCTAATAGAGAAACCACTTTTCGTCAATGGTGAACACTCGATCGAGTATGGGTGTGTTGCGGTGCCCAGAAAGCAACGGCAGTCAGTCGTTGGTCCTTATTGGCTTCCGACAGTGTTTGGGGTACCCACTTCTTCTACTTGTGCAGGTGAAGTCTGGCTGTTTAATCAGAATTCTGCAAGCGTTCGGCAAGCTCATCCTACCTTTTGCTGAAGTCCTGCTCTACGGCCGCCTTCAGGCCCTCTTCATATAGGGCCTATGGGCGCCCATGTGGGGTTCATCACACAGGGGCAGATCTCCCGACCTGAACTTCTGGAACCAATGTCTGGCACTGTGTTCAGTCAGAGCATCCCTAAAGACTTGACGTATTCGGTGACTTGATTCGACTGCGGACAAACACATCTTAAAGTTATAAAATAGACAACTCCGAACGTGCTGCTTCGACACCTCCATTTGACTTCGCCACTACTCCAGCTATGACTGCTTTGAGCGCACAAAGCGCCTGTCTTTGTCTCGATCAATGTTCTCACTACTACACCGATCGATTTTCCAGCACCTGAGACACTATTATTCGTATCAGTAACCACGACTTCCCCGTGCAACGTCAAAACGGCAAGAACTTTTTGGTTATCTTGCAGGAAGTATTGATCTGTGCCATATTTTTACATTATACAAACACAAACTTCGTAGTGCAAGTTATCAGCTTCAATTTGAGTTATTTAGTGTCCTTCTATCTTACACAAGAAGAAAGTTACGACAAAAAAATGGACCAAGAAGCATGATATCCCTTGCCCCGCTCCTACACCCACCCCCCCACCCTGCCCCAGTTTCAGAAGTGGCAACAAGCATTTGTTTCCTCTTCCGTGTACCCATTAACGAATAAAAGAAACCGCAATATTGTATCACAAAATTCACACGAAACAACATTATTTGCTTCCTCACTATGGACACCGTTAGCCCGTCTCTTTAGCCAAATATGCACGACCCCATACTTTGACTCCCCCATATTTCCGTAAGTTTCCGGTTGCAACCAACAAAATTCTGTAAACACAGTAATAATGTTCACTAGAGTCGATTAACATCAAATTCGATCAAATTACCACTGGACCCCGTTAGCCCGGTTCCTACCGAATTATTGAAGCACGGGAAGGGAGCTGGGAGGGTCGTTCTCATGATAACGTACAAAACGGTGTTACAGGATGTTTACGATAACCAAATGTAACGCTCAACACATGGAAAGTTAGGATGTCATTGATAGAATTGTTTTATTAAAAATGAATAAAGAAATGTTTTAAAAAAGAGAGGTTTTTTTCTTTTTGAAATAATAATGAGCACAGACTATGAACAATCATGTTCGTGGACTGACACAGCTGTAGTTTTAATAAGGTTGTAAGACGTTATAATATAACACTAATTTTAAGTTACATTATTTAATGATAATTTGTTAGTAACATTAACAATCTAATTAATTACTGAAACCTAAAAAACTGGTAATTGCGCAGTATTTTGTCAAATTTAGTTGGTGTCACAATGCATGGAGTCATATCTGTGGACATATCATTAAATCTTTATAAAAACGTCAATAGATGACAGCACTAGTCATTTTAAATTGGAAGAAGAAACCATTCAACTATTTTGAATGTGTGGATAGTTGACTTGTTGGCTAAGTTTTAAGACACTATACAGAAAAAGGAGTTAACGGTTAAGATCACCACATCAGGTCTATGGGCAAGGAAATTCTAGTAAGATAACACGTTTTACAGAAAAAGAGTGTTGAAATGTTAATTGCAATTAGTTTTGAACTTAAATCTGTGGCTTCCGTTCACATAACCTAACATTTTGGGAAAACAGAAGTAAATTAGTTGAAAAACATCCTGTCCGTGGACTAATAATCTCCATGGACATATTAACAATTCACAGTATTTGGCCAAAAATAAACGTACACGTTATTCAGAAGTTTATTCTGATTCTGAAGAGTATATCAGACACCCTGAATATTATATTCCAAAAGCTCTCCAAGATAATTACCCATTATCCTGTACATTTAAACCTTCCAATGACTTGGTAGGAAGACATATTGTTGCTCGTTGCCACGACAAGGGAATGAAAAAAAAAGCTTTGTTGGTATAGTTAAAACTATTTCAACTGAAATGACCTATAGTTAATGTATCTAAAACCTTGGGTGTTCTTAATGATCTAATTTTACAGATCATTAAAAGAAGTGGTGGTTCTTGGGGGGCCGCGGTGGTTCAGTTGGTAAAACACTCACCTCATTTGCTAGGGGTCATCAGATCGATCCTTGCTCATGCCGTGTGGGCTTTGTGGTGGACAAACGTCTTGTGCGTGGATTTTCTCCGGGTGCTCCCGTTTCCTCCCACTTTTTTCATCCGATCATCATCCATACATCCTGAGCCTTAGTTGCCAAGAGGTCTTATAATAAATTCAAAAGAAAATCTTATTATAAATATTCTAACAATTTATCAATGTCTAAAAAATCTCCATTAGAATCTTGGAACTAAATTAGCACTGGAAACTTCTCAGACATGCAATAAAAGGTTACTAATGATGTCAAGTAGTTTTATTTTTTAAACTGTACATCATTTGGTCATGTCTATGGATTGGACATGCATGTCCGTGGACTTGTCAAAAATTTATCTTTTTTTTCTCTTTGCCAAAATAAATGTTAACGATCTTGGAGGGTATAAGCATTAAGTTAGATATGTTTAATACTAATTAAAACAATTTTTATTAATAGTATTTATGAAAGTGTTATTTTTTAAACTATGGTATTGAAAATATACGTTATCATGAGAATGACCCGGGAGGGTTTGTCCGCAACCAAGATTAAATTGAGTGTTTCCCATTAAATTGCCTTCCTTATTGTGTTTCATGTTCCTCCGTAACTTTCTTTTCAACAAATGGATGAATTTGTATGTAAACAAAGATACAATGCAGCCTGAGCCATCATTTCCTTCAAATGATAACAGTTTTGAAGTTCCAGTTTCAAAATATGAATGTCACGGATGTGTTCAGAAACTAGGAAAAGTAAAATTAAAAACCATTCATAAAAAGGGGAATTATCTGTTAGCTCCTCTCCTGCCAAGATGGAAAAGAGTGTAGTGTCTTCAATGAACAATTACCTATATCATGTACCCATGCGTTGTGTGTTGCAATCAGTCCAAAAACCGCGTTATGTGGTCTTTCTCTGAGTAATGAGAAGGCAATGTTTAAGATCTCCAAGTTCCGGCTGGTATTGACCTACTAGCCTTGGCTCTTCTGATAGATTTGATGACACCTTGCTAGATGAATCCGTCCTCATTTCACAAGAGCTATCCATCCATTCTTGCTTCTCCGATGAGTTACAACATGTGGTGTGAATGCTCTTTCAGGTGCTAATGAATGTTGCCAACTGTGTGCGTCAAGATGTCGCTAGTGTGCCAAAAAAAGGATGGTATTTCAATATTTAAGCATGAGTCTTTTAATTCTAGGTTTTGTAAAGGAAAAAAAAATGCACTATTAAAAATATAGGTAGCAAAGAATAGACAAATGTATAATCTTTATTTGTGTAGATATTCTGATTCCCCATAATGCAGCTTTCACAACATTTTAACATATTTAACTATTATAAATTTCCACTTGAGTTTCTATTTTCTTGCAGTAGGGCTATATTTATTGTAGTTTCTTTATATTATATAATAGAAGCAATAAACGGATTAATCTGGAAATAATTACAACAAAAATAGTTTTTTGAACTAGGAGGTGTAGAAATGAAGGGTGTGAGGCAAGAACATGGTAACCCACAATGTTAAACTTTTAAGAAATTCCATTTTTACTGCTGCACAAGTCATTTTCATTGGCTGAAAGCTGATTTTTCACGTAAAGCTATACATAAAGGCTTAAAATAATTGTACCAAATTAAAATAACGAATTTCTATTTTTCATGCTGCTGTGTGGTTTACCATGTTTTATTATTTATACCATAATATTCGCTACCTAAGTCACTCAAGAATAAATATTTTCACTGAACTCGGTGTAAGAAATGTTTAATTTACAAATTCTTTTCCTTTTTAGTGGCAAGCTGATAGATATACTGCTCCTCGTTTCCCGCCATCTTAATTGTTGGTTACCATCTTATGAATCCCAAAATGTTACAATAGGCTTACCATAAGTAAATATTACTGCCATTTCTGGAGCACAATTTGAAGTCGGGCAACATTAAACGACGCGGTATGATTCCTTTCCAACGGGTGCTGAATAACTCAAAAAATAAACATTTGTGGGTTACCATGTTTTTGCCTCACACCCTTCAAATGAGAAACTTAGTTATATTTTTAGAAAGAAGAAAAAAAACATAATCCGCCACTCAACTCCTTGGGAAAAATCCGCCATTTTGGAAAAATTGCACACAAAAAAAAAGTTTTTAATAAAAGCATTTTAGAGTAAAATATAACAAAAATTGATAAACACAACATACACGACAGGAAAGGTAATTTCCATTTTTCTTTTTCTAGAATGTATGGTTTGGGCGCTAGAGCTGTTTATAGTTCTGCAAGTTTTCCTATATTACTCCCAAATTTGGTATATTACTCACCATTTCAAACTGCCAATTTCCGAAATTCCTATATTTTATTCAGGTATGTCCAATTTTCAGCTCCCAGTTGCTTGGCCTTTGCTGTTACAAAACAGTATAGGAAACAATGCATAACTACAGTAGATATAAGGAGCTCTAGCGCCTAAACCATACAGCGTAGGTTATGTTGATTTTGAACGGGAACTCCTTTGTCATTCACTGTAAGGAAGAACTATACAGCCTAGAAGAAAAAATGGAAATAACCTTTCTTGTTGAGAATTTTATGTTGATTAATTTTTGTAATAAGATATTCTGCTCTAAAATCATTTTCAAGCAAGACATTGTCAAAAACATATTTCGGGCGCCATTTGATTTTTTTTTAATATGGCGTAGCGAGTTGCATCTCACTAAGGTAATAAATTCAGTATGTCACTCAAAACGTGAAAATATATCAAATAGTCACTTTGAGAAACTACAGTACTTTAGAAATATTGTAAACGAAATACAGTAGAGTCTCGTTTATCTGATCTTCGCTTATCCGACATTCCGTGTTATGCGACATACCATTGAAAGAAAAAAGCATCAATTATCAACAAGAACGGCAAGTTTTAAACGTAGTCTATTTTTTGTTGCTCCAACCTCTACCGTGTGGCGCGGCCGTCTACACTATGACTCATGTATCTGTCATTTTGTTTTTTTTGTTATTTTCCCTGCTTTATTGTAGAACATGTTTATTAGGTTCGTAACGTATAAAATTATGATATAGTTTTACGTGTTATAGGTTTTTTTCTTAACACCTCCCTATTATCCGACATTTTCGCTTATCAGACGTTTATGTCGGATAAGCGAGACTCTACTGTATAATTAAAAACACATTTCGGGCGCCATTTGTAAAATATGGAGGAGCCAGAGTGGTAACACACCAAGGCCGCAGATTTGGTGTATTTTTATGAAACTGTATCAAACAATCGATTTTCGAAACACCTGTATTTTTTTTACAGATATGTCCATTTTCAGCTCTCTGTTGCTTGGCCTTACAAATCAGTGTACGGATAGTTTGCAGAAATATAAGCTCTAGCGCCAAAACGATGCATCCTAGAAGAAAAATGAAATTAATTTTCTTGTAGAGAATGTTATGTTTAAGATATTTTACTCTAAAATCCTTTCCAATTGAGACATTTTAAAAAATAACTGATTTTTGGCGCCAGTTTTCCAAGATGGCGGATTTCCCCCAAGGAGTTGAGTGGCGGATATTTTAAAATAAAACTAGTTACACCTTTCTTACATATCCTGGTTCAAAAACTATTTGTGTTGCAATTATTTTCAACCCAGGCATATTTTTGTCGTTCGTGGCTTTGACTAGTAAGTTTAAAACTATTTAGATGGCCATTTTTAATAAAAATTAGTAGCTGAAGTACCCGTCCGTTGGCATGGGAGGAAATAAAATATGTTGACAATACTAACAATTGTGCTATTACTACTACTACTACTACTACTACGAATGCAACTGCATTTAACAGTTTTCGAGTTCTCATATTCCACTTTTTTTTAAAAAATTGGTTTGCAACACTGAGAACTAAGGCGGCAGCGACGCACGGAGTACCTCTATGACCTGTCGCAATACCAAAATGCCAAATTTGTTTTCGGAAACATGAAACGATGTAAGAAGAAAATAGAAATATTGTATTTTAGAAATAGCCAGGCAACACTAAAATCTGGGACATCTGCGGCGCACAGAGTTCTGTTCCAGTACCTAAATGTCAAATTTGGCCCCCAAAAAAAGTCCAATGGTGTGGGAGTAATTTGAGACATTTAATTTTTGAAGCTGGTTGGTAACACTGGAAACTGAGGCACCTGCGGCGCATGGATTACCTTTATAATATACTCCTCCTGTAGCTAACTACCAAATTAGGTTCGGATACGTTCACCGGTGTGGAAGCAATTGAAAATATACAAGTTTTTGAATTTGGTTGGCAACATTATAAACTGTTGCGGCTGCGGCGTCAGGAGTACTTTTATGACCTGTCCCAACAGATATATCCAAGCAATTGTATGAATTAATAGACACGTGTAGATTTGTCTAGGTAAGGAAATTTGTTTACATTGTATTTTTTTTAAATAGTTGGTAACTCTGACAACTGAGTTTTTGGGGGGACGGGGGCCACCTCGTACTTTTTAAATTGCGTTGATTAATAATTATTCCAAGTTTGATGCTGATTTATCCATTGGTTTGCAAACAATTTAACAAAAATGTATTCTCGAAGATGGTGGCAACACCGATAACTGAAGCTCATTATCGAAACCGCAATACATTTATGACCTGACCAAGTACCTGAAGAACACATTTAGAAAATTTGGTGATGAAAGCGGATACATTTTTAAAAATCTTTTTTAAAATTAGTTGGCAACACTAACATTTGCGGTGTCTTAAAATGCTGTAGTTAATCCTTGTAGATCCTAAGGATCATGCGGGCCAGATTTTGTTTGAATCTGCCAAGGAGTGTGGATTTGTATAGCTTTCAATCTCACATACACACCGGCATTAAATTTTATATGTAGATTATACCAACGGTCCTTGACTTTTTCTTTACCGCGGACCGCTTTAAATATATATTAGTATCCACGTACCACCAACAGGGACGGACCAAGGGCCGGGCAACCCGGTCGACTGCCCGGAGCGCAGCCATCAGGGGGGCGCCTAGATTCAGTATTTAAGCCCATGTTACCCAAGCATACCTGAGGTGTGATGACGAAGTTTGTTGACGAAAATTTGTTTGGCACGGAACTAGAAATTTCGACGAATTCACCTGGAACATCAACGATTAAAGTAAATGTCATTTTTTATCTGAACAATTTTATTATATAAATTTAAAATTTGGATATACTGTACTTTTTGGGAGAATGATACAAGTGGACCTGTGATTTCTACTTTCATAGGAAAATTTAATTTAGTGATGGCAGAACACTTGTTCAGGATCACTTCACGAGAAACTTACGTCACAGGAAAAGGAATCCAGAATGAAATCATAGAGTTACTGGGGTCAAAGATAAAAAAAAGCAAATGTTGAAAGAAGGACAAGAATGGACGTAATACTCAGTTAGCTTGTTAGATTGCACTTCTGATGTAAGCCACAAAGATCAGTTGTCATTGGTAATTTGTGATGAGTTGCGAATCAGGAAGAGAATTACGTATACATGAACATTTTTTTGGGATTCATACGTATTGACTGTTCGACAGGGGAGGCATTAACAGACACACTTCTCACTCAACTTGAAGAAATGAAGATACCATTAAGAAATATGCGTGAATAAGGATACGACAACGCCTCCAACATGAAGGGAAAACACACTGGAGTTCAAAAAAGGATATTGGACGTGAACCCTCTTGCATTTTTTGTACCATGTGCCTCCCATTCTCTTAATCTTGTCGTAAATGACGCCACCTTATCTTTCACTGGTGCTGTTAACTACTTCAGCAATATACAGGAAATTTATAACCATTTTTTAAAATGTTTTTCTTCAGTTCAAATATTTAAATCCTTTATTTTGGTCCCAATAATTATTTGCTATTCTAGATGCTTGCTATATGTTTGTGTTATGTGTAGCCCGGTTGTCAACTGGCCGATATATATACTAGTTGACATGCTCACCCGTTGGTGCGGAGTCAGAAGTATACCGAAAGTATTCCAATATGGCAAGAACGTATAGTTGTTCGAACCAGGCACAACGTAGCACTTTCTGTTATCAAGTAGAAAACCTATGAAAACTTTGGTAGTTCGCAACATGGCGTTCTCTGCTTCAGATATGAATATTACCATTAGTTGATATAAAATTTCCAATAAACTAATATACTATCAATTGTAAAATAACAATTTTAAAATAGGTTGGCAACACTAATAAGTAAGGTGCTTGGGGAATGGAATATCCACAGTATATTTTCTATAGTTTCGACTAATGTTCATCCTATGTTTCTTGCAGATTCGTCCAACGGCATGGAAACAATTTCAAAATTAGAATCTTAAAATAGGTTGGCAACACTGACAACTGAATTGTTTGGGGAACTGGTACACCTACAATATTTTTCTTTTCTTTGTGTCTAATAATAACGTTTATGCCCAATTCAGTGCCGGTCGTCCAATAGTACGGAAGCAATTTGAAAAAAAAAGAAGACATTTACAATAGGATGGCAACATTGACAGCTGGGTTCTTCGGAGTGCAAAGTAAAATGACACAAGCCTGTACCAAGTCAAGGTTTGCCTTTGTGCCTAAATTGGACTGGATTTGTCTGGCCGTGATTGTATGATGCGATAACAAACTTACAATAAACTGGAGTGATTTGAGAGAATGGGGACATCCACAGCACGTTTTTGTTGTTGTGGTGTCGAATAATTGTTATGTTAGTTTGGTGCGAATACGGCCAACGGTATAGACAGCATTTGAAAAATTGATTTTTAAAATAGGTTGGAAACACTGTGATTAAAATTTATCGGATTTGTCAGTCCGTTTTTACAAACAATGATACAATCTCACACTAATTTTTAGTATTCAACAAGTAAAGCCTTGTATCCACGCTCTATCTCTCCCTCTGTCTTTCTGTGTACAACTTTAAACTCAGATTCCACTGGGACTTGGAAGAACTACTAGGGAAAACCTCTCAGAGAGGTTTCTCTAGAAGGAACACAGCAGATCATACATAATATTTAATCAACAAATTCTTCGATTGCTTGTGAATCTATCCACAGAAAAGATTTTTCTCAGTGAATGCCTAGAACATATAAATTTCCCGAGAAGGCAAGGTAAGAAAAAAACAGATATGTCTTTTATCTGACA
>JAGDQP010041769.1:0-15557 GCA_022664845.1 Lepisma saccharinum | reverse complement strand
TGGGCAAGAGATACTTTGTGTTAAGTATTCATGAAGGCGTAATTTACGCTAATTTTTGTATATGAGGGGAACTAGTGTCTTTTCCTAACCTGTCTTTTCGGATTCGCGATGGAAAGGTACCGTTCGTTCGAATCCTGATTCCCATCGTCCTGACTGACGTTTCATTTTATTTTCCTTCAGTTTCACCAGACGAATGTAAGGTAGGTACCTTCACTAAGATACTGGCCGATACCCTCCCATACTCTATCCTGATCTGATCCAAAGATGGATATAAAGGCCTTAAAAATTTAAAATATATCTTTAACGTGTCTTTTATGACAGAAGAAACAAGCCTTAATTTTCTCCCTAACGTGGGTTTATATCTTCAGGAGATGAATATTCCCGGAGGGTTTAGTTTTGTAATCCTACATTTCTCTTTTCCTACATGAAGAGAAGTGACATCAGTAAATGCTAAATAGCGAGGAGAAAATAAGATGACTTTACTATTGTTTAATTTACTTTAAAGTGCGTTTGCATGTCCTTATATAATATAAGTGTCCTGTGTGCTTTGTGTTTTGTATTGTAATTGTAATTTTTCGATATTTTAAACTTCGTAAATGTATAATCTATTTAGAATATTTTAGCGTTCTGTATTGTCATTGTTAATTTTTAGACTTTTTGTAAATTTAGAAATATATCTAGAAATCTTTAAAGTTTTGTATTGTGATTGTTATATTTAAAAAATTTCCCTCTCGAATACTTTATAAACGTATTTAGGCAATTTCAATGTTTTGTATTGTGATTGGAATTGTTATTTTTTAGATTCCTTTCTTCTTGAAAATTTTATAAAGATATTTAGGAAATTTTAGGGTTTATAATTGTTAAAATTACAAATCTATCATGAAACGTGCCATTTGTGATATTAGCAAAAGTAGAATACAAAAACGGCTGAAGCTAGTTTTTCTTTTTAATATATAAATTTACATAAAAGCCTTGAACGAAATGTAATAACAATATTGTAAATAATAAAATTGAAAAATATTTTGTATTTATTACCTTTTTGTTCAGTGTAATTAACATATTTTCAACGAGTAGCCTACAGTAATTTAATTAAAATTGCTCATTGTATTTAATGGAATTATTTTATTGTTTTAATATTATTGAAATATATTTTGTAAATAACCACATTACCAGAGTTAAATAATTATTATCTCGTTATTATTATTAATGGCTAGAAGACGGAGGAGAGTAATTTGTCATCATGTGAGGGTAGGAAAGGGAAACAGACCGAAGTGGTGAGGGGCGGGGGCGGAGACGCTTGAAGTTACGGGGGGATTATGGGTCTAGGGCACCTAGACGTGTAAATCCGGCCCTGGATAAAGTTACATGTTTGAGAGCTCTGACAAAAAAAAGGATTTTTAAATTTAGATTATAAATACTTAGTTATATACATATTTAATACATTTTTTTTTTTACTTTTTAGTACGAATTGATTAAGAAAAGAATGTCTTTAAAAAAGTTTTAATTATTGTTTTCGAGTTATTTCGATGTTCGGATACATTTTCTCAAGCTAAATGTTTTGTGACCCAAATCCTAAAGAGTTCTGCAACCAGGAAAACCCAGGCTAGTTGCAGGCTAGTATTTGTTTAGGATAAAGAAGTTGATAATAAAAAAAAATACTAAATGTGCTTTTAAAATTTGTTGTATATAAATATATGAAAGTAGCAATAGAATATTGTATTGTCACCGGACTTAACGTCACTCTGCAAAATTTCATCATTCTATGACGTCGGAAAATGAGTTCAATTAACGTTCCAAGATTTGATGACACCACGAACCATTGTGAAGTAAAGAAAAGAATGTAATAAAAAAATGATAGTATTTCAGATTTACAGAATATTAGAACCTGCAATTTCTGAGGTGTCTCATTGTTTAATTTTATCAGATTATGCCTTAACGTACTAATCATAACGCTTTTTTACACCGTCGTCGAAACTGTATTACCAGAACCAAAAATTTGTAAACAGAGCTGCCCAAAAATATTACTTATTCACTAAATAGGCCTATTCACTGTTTTGTTGAACCGATTTCATAAAAGCGAATACGTACAATTGATATTTTAACGCCGAGGTTTTTATTCCAAGGTTGTTTCAAGGATTTTTTTTATGGTAACATTAAAATAGAAATCCCAAGTTGATGTTAACTGAACATCTAGTACTTTTGGACAGCAATTGATTAAAAAAAATTGTGCTGGTAGGGTCATAAAGTATGCCTTGTATAGTGACTTAACTATTGCGTCAGAATACTTATATGGAACTTGAACGTCCTCTATCACATTAATTGTTCGAACAACGAATAGTCGAACAATTACACGATAAAAGTATAATAAATTCTTGAGGAACAGATAATATCGAACCTTTACCATTCCATAATGTATATTGAGGAGGACATTTTGAAATTCATTGACAAACTATTCGGTTCTTCCTGTATTATATTTGCTTGTTTGATTGTGAAAATCTGTCAACCCTCCCCCGCCAACGGGGGTGTTACCCCCCCCCAGAACATGGGTGGATTTAGGAGAGAGATCCTGGGGGCAATTACTTTAAGGATGGAAGCTATTCCAGGGTTCATTTAAAGCCATTCTGAAATGACTAGTGGGAGCAATGCCCCCCCATGCCCCATAAATCCACCCATGCCTCTAAATCGTTCAGCACACACACCCCAACTTAAAAAAAAATTACTGTTCGAAGTTGATGGAAACCCTGAAAAACTCTAATTACGGCCCCCAACTTTGGCTTTGCGGCCCTCCAAGTTCAAAATTATGGCAGAATCCCTGTGTACATCATTCGGATATGGGACTCAGATTAAAAAATTATCAGTGTATTTAAAGAGATATCTGTATTATCCAAATTAGTTACCAGGTTTTTCTGGGTGTATTTACTTGGTGAATTTTAAAAATCAAGTGCAATTTCAAGTGACACTCAGTGCAATGAACTACAAAACTTCAGTGTTCACGCGATTGTAATTAAATTCATTATGAGGCGCGATAGAAAAAAAAAACACAACTTTGCGAGTCTTTGATAGTTGTTAAGCATTCGAGTGACGTAATTATAGACATTTGTTTTTGTGTTGTGACGAATTTACTTTTAACTTTCCAGGTGAATTAAAACATTGTGCTTCATTACCAGATACAGTCTCTCACGTTACCCTCCCCGCCCCCACCCCCACCCCGCTACAACTCGTGTCTCTTGCGCAGACTTTCAGAAGAGGCGAAAATTCCTCCCCTGAAGCACTTTGATCGAACCCATGAGAGCTACTTGTCACTGCAGAGAGTCTTCTCATTAAGCACACTCAGACGTGTTGGATGTCGGCTGCCAATGTAAATCTCCGACGATGGCGGTTCTATTTGTTTGGCCTTCCTCCGCCATAAAGACAGAAGCTACAGCGTGTTTAATTTAGAAACGATATCTTAAAAGCACATATTTAAAGATATAATCACAGTTTTAGTTACCACATCTCTGGATTAATTCTTAAATATTTTAAAATTATCACCAGTTCTTAAGAAACCTATTGTAAGTCTACGTAAAATTTGATTGAATACAATCTTGTGATCCAGATATTAATCTCTTATCAGAATAAAGACTTTATGTACAGAAGGAGTGATCGTTGAACTGTTGGGAGTCGAATTTAGAAGTTCTTTCCATTAAACATCACTATAAAGTATCCAGAAACACAACAAGTTTTACTGTAATTTTTCATTGTAAAATTACAGTGAATCACTTATGTGTTCCACTATCACGAACTGTTTGAATCTAGAGTTATTTTAAGTCTGGCGATTTAGTGCAGACGGTAAGACGCTGAACTTCTATAACTTAGCAGCCCATGTTCAAATCTCACTGCAGGAGTAACTTTTGTTTTCTAGCTGCTAATGCCGAAATCAACACTGTGTGCTGTGTTGATTTAACACAAAAGGTGGTAGTCACGCTGGGACACCGAAAAGTGTTGAATTAACAGAGATATTTAGGAGGAAAAGTCGACCTAAGGTTTAAATTCAGGGATATTTTGGAGGTGTGTTTAGATATTAACGATTTGGTAATCGTTTACTTCCAATCCCGGTAAAGGGCCTCAACAATTAAATTGATATAAAATAGAGCAAATGGTTAATATTGTTAACTATACATTGTTTGTTGTATTACGCGATAAGATTTTTGGAAGAATATTAAAATATTCTTCCATCCATTGAGAATATTCATTAATTAACTAAAAATTTATTAAACGTGTTTTGCCTTACTTTAGTTGTTATGTCGTCAGGATTTTTTTTTCTGGACAATCCTCGTACATAATTATAAAGTGTAGCATCTCTTCTTGCTAAGAGCGTTTATTAAGTAAATAAGAGTCTGCATGAACTTGCTGTAGACAGCTCTAGTAAAAAATATTAAGCATAGATCATTTCTTCAGCTTCTCTATTACCTAGATATTTTTTTTTAAAAAAAAGCTCATAATTGTATTGTTCTTTTAATTTCAAAAGTATGCAAAGATGAACCATCAATAGGTATTGATAGGTTCACAAAAGATTTGTCTAGGTATGTGTTATCAGCAGAATTTTTAAAAAAATTATTGTTGCTTGGTAAAACATGGGCTGTATCTAATTTTCTCAAAGGTTGGAGATTAAAGAGAACCAAACAATTTATAGCAAGACAGAATATACTCCTTTCCTCGTTATTGTGTTTATTTAAGGTATTCTGGTATCTTAGTCGGAATAGAGTAAGGAGATGATGTTGGAAGGTAGTTAGCCAGGGTCTAGTTACTAGGTACCACCCCAGCATTTGCCTGGTGTGTCAGTAAGTTTTCTGGAAAACCCTCAGTCAGGACGAGAAGTTTTTGGGATCGTTCCCAGGACCTTCCGATTGATAAGTCTATGTTCTACCAACTGAGCTACGATTACTCGGTTCCTTTGGTATGGACTGTACTTAATTTAGTGATAAATCTTTTTTTTTGTAGAGGGTTCCATCCATTCTTCAGGTTTAGAGAAAATGAAATGTAAGAGTGGCAACCTCAAGACGCATTCCTTTGATTGTTTATTCTATGGATAACACGTATCAAGATGAAACTTCTATAAATTTATCACTGTCTCTAGAGTGTCCTATCTTTATGTTTATTTTTAAATGGAAGGAACAATACAATTATCAGCTTAAGATACTAAAATTAATGACAATCATTTGATAAGTAGAGAGGCCAAAAAACTTTCAAGGGAGATAAATGGTTCAAATAACTTTCACTTAATGTAAACAGTTATGTAACTTAAGTTGAAGGTATTGCATTTTGCCTGCAACAAGTTTTGAGCACTTAAGTTGTACGAATATAAATATCACCTATCAAACAATATGGACAGCAAACTTCAAGTTTCTATAATTGCAAATTTAGATGTATTAAAGGTTCAGTCTTGCTTTCAGTAAAACTTTTTGACAGAATAGTAAATTTTGTCAGCAATCTGTAGAGCCATCTTGTGGAAGAGTTTTCTAGAATAAAACATTTTCGTACCACACAACAGCTTGCCAGATAGCTATTGGGAAGATTTTTATCCGCTAATATATATGGTTATCGCAGAGAGCTCTTCCTAACATAACAACTGTATATTTCAGTCCGCGATTTACCTCAACTGCCCGCTAGAGGTACGCGCGTTTATTTTTATTTTTTATTTTACTCCCAGTGCACTTTTTGCGCGTTTCACTTTCAGCTTCACCGCGGGGCAATCGACTATGCAGGATATTTTTTTTCACCTCTTTTTTTTTATACTAGTGGAAAAAATCGACAAGAGATGGCGTGCACAAATTTCAGCGATCGGAATTATTAATGTCACGTGTAGTGGGGTTTAATTGGTACTCTTTTTTTTTCACCCGTTAAATGTTTGATGCGACTAGAAGTATGTTCGGGTAGATTTTTTAACCCGGTTGATGCTTCGCTCTCGACATCAGGACGTGTGTTGGAAAGTTGGTGGGGGGGAGTAATGTTGCTCATCCATAGAGGGGTGGGGAGACAGAAAAATGTGATTGGAGAGTGGATGAGTTGCTGATCAGATGAATGCAGCTTTTCAGCGAACAAGATATGGAAAACTGAAGGGAACTTACATATAAATAACATGGGAGGGGGAGGGGGGTTACCTGCACTGCGCCATATTAAGGAATGTGTAAAGAATGTATAAGAGAAGCGAATCAGAGTGATTTTTATTGAAGTGTAAATCTTCATATCTTAGATGTTGCTGTATTAGGTGCGCATAAACAGAAGTGATGTCTTTGAATTGACTCTATACTAACCTCTAACTTGACATAATTTATATCTATGGGTTACTAAAGCTATACCCAGAGTGTGAGTTTACCTGCCTTTGCGTCATGCAGATAGTATCATGAAAATGGAAGCATGAAACACTAATAAAAAAAATCAATTTGTTGCACGCTGATTATCACGAAAGAAAAACAAAAGTTAAGGGTAGATACCAGATATTTTAAAACGAAATAAAAATATCGGTACGTATTTAAATTTTTTTCTTCAGTAAACGGATTGAGGGGGCCAAACCCATCATTTTAAATATGTTTCACTGAACACTAAAATTGACCAAAGAAATATATTACGATTCGGATAAATTAAAATTTCAGAAAAAAACTAGTGGTAATATAAGCAAGTACTTTTTCTTTTCTGCAGACAAATGGTTTCAGCTGGCAGAGACAGTGTGGTCAGGTAGAGGAAATTTCGCGGAAAATGGGAAAATCTAGCCCACATGAAGGGTAAAATAAAATATAACCGGAACATTTTGTTGAATCATTTTGGCACTTTTTATGTATTGTATTTTTTTAAAGTCTTCAGTATTTTTTTAAAGTCTTAGCAGGTGGTTTCTTTTTTAAAAACAAAAATCGGGATTGTTTTTAGTACTTTGAGGCAAATATTGGGACGGGAAACTGACAACACTGGACAAAGACTTTTCAAACATATTGTCACGTGAAAGCAAGACACTCGATTGGCCGGGAAGGTAGCACGCACGCTTTCTGTTGTCAGGTGGAGGAAAATTTTCCGGGAAACGGGAAAAATTTGGGCCAAAAAAGATGAAAGGGAAAAAATTAAAAATCGGAAAAGTTTGTTGCATCCTTTTAGCACATATATAAAAGAAAATCCATTATTTTTTAAAGAAAACTTTGAATCCGGGAAATTTTTCAGTATTTTGAGGGGAATATTGCGAAGGGAACCTGAGAACACTGATTCAATTACTGAGGAGGGTCATTCATGGAACAGAGGGGTTCAACGTCCGCTTTACCTTAAAAAAAAACCTGTAGATTGTCTTTAGATGCTCATCAGTTCGTTTACGACGTTAGTCACAATTCAATCAACCAACACAAAGGCAACACTAGTGATGGACCAAAAGCATGAACAATGCAAACCCGTGTTAAGGTAACGTTCTATAGCAATACGGTGCTTTGTTTGGATTGGAGCTCAGCTTGCGCACATTTGAGGATAATACTCTGTACCGGAACAGTACCATGTTTGAAGTTCCACTAACAGACATCTTAAGGTAATGCCCTGTAGCATTAGTGGCTTGTTGAAAGCTCCACTAGCGAATATTTTAAGAGAAAGATGTTTCGCAGAACAGTGCCTTGTTTTCATCTTTAGAGATAAATTTCTTAACAGAATGTTCTATACCTGAAACTTCGTTTACAACTCCACTAAAGTACATGAGAAGGTAAAGGTCCGTTTCTGAAAAGTGCCTTATTTCCAACTGTATTTGCGCACACGTTAAGAGTAAGCTTTTCGCGGAACATTCCCTTATTTGCAGCTCAACTGGTATATCCATCTTAAGAAAAATTCTTGTACTTGAACATAATTTCAGGAACAGTTGTGATTGTACCATTTGACCAGCAGTGCTGTAAATTTATGGGGGTAGTTAGGAGTTTAGCATCTTTCAGTTCATTATACATGTGTAATCAAATTAATAAATAGACTGATGGAATAACTTGTTTGAGTCAGGAAATGTTCGAAAGTTAGCAACACTCATATATGCATATATTCAATATGCTTTACTGAATTTGCAATAGTCTTTCTCCTTTCATTCTACAGGGTGTTTGAAGAACTGATTATCATAAATAGAGTGGGTTAATTTCTCAGACCAGAAAGTTCATTTGAAAACCATCCGCAAGTTCGGAGCCAGAAGCATCCAAAGTTAGCGCTGTAGCGTGACAAATTACGTCATATCTCGATCGAAAATCAGAGTCGAAGTAGTGCTCAATACATGTATTTCAGCAAAGTTTGTGATTGGGGGTATTCCACATAGAGGGGTTTTTCCTCGTAATATTTTTTTTTAAGATATTAATTAACATTGCGTAATAAACAAGGGTAAAAATCCCCTATAAGCAGTAATCCTTCAATCACAAGCTTCACTCAGATGTATAGGGTACTACTTTGATTGTGATCTTACGTCATTATTTGGCGATATATGACGTAATTTGTGACGATTCCTTTCTAACTTTCAGCGCCACTATATGCGAAAATACGCATATTTTATTTTAAAAAATCTTCAAAGCAACTTTCTCTTGTTTTTGCCTGACAAATTGACCACCTTCAATTTCTGATCATCACTTTTGAAACACCCTATATAACTTATTTCTCTTCCGTTTTACTTGTACAGATTATACCCGCTATGTTCTGCAAAGTTGTTACCAGATTTGTACTCAATTCTCCCGACTGTGTTTATACTAATACAGTCTTAAAGTTCTTGGACTGGCCTCATAGTGTCGCTGTGGTGCATTACAGCCGATAATTTGCGCCACGAGATGGTGCCGTGTCAGTTCCTCTCCCGTCGCAGCAAGAGATGCGTGCATACAATGTGAGCATCACTACGGTCTCTCTTGTGAATTGTAGGTGAATGCGGTGTTGCAATTTGAACAAGTTCTGCAAAATATATTAGGCAAATTCACTAACGAGACGTTTCAGAAGATCAACAGCTGATTAGGAGCAGTTGGCATGCACCGACGTTACAACTTCTTCCATCTTGCATTCAGTTCGGCCCGTTTTTTGCCCGACCAGTACACTAACCATCCTCAAAACTGTCTCTCCTCTGCGCTAAACGTCGGTGCTATTTGCACACAGCACTGTGACCCAATCATCGTACACACTTCATCGTACACTTGCTGTTTTCCTAGGTGATTTACCTAATTGTTGGAAGAACTTTTTCAAACTGCGACAGTCTGAAGTTCCGCCGCACTCATTCAAGTTCGCTTCAAAAAAGAGACCGTAGTTCTGCTTACGCCGTATGTACGAACCTGCCACTTGCTGGGACGAGAGAAGAACTGACACGGCACCATCTCGTGGTGGATCTAGTGAACTACAGCGATGCTATGAGGCTAGTCCACGAACTTAATGACTGTACCACATATTAAAGTTTCCAAGGTATTATGCTATTCTTTAACGTGAAAAAAAAACTTCACAAAACATCCTAGAAATAACACTTAAGTATTGACTAAATAACTTATGAGCAAATGGCAAAATTTATCAACAGAATTTCTTGTTAAAGGAAGAAAGTACAGTAACTAGTATCGAGTTACTTGTAACTTCCCCCCACTCTCTCTCCTTTCATTTTGTTAGCCAAAGATCAAATCTTGGAAGAGAGAGATGTAGTTACAAGTTCGTTTGTGAATGAATATTAGTGACCAATCTTTGTTAATGCAATTATCAAAGAACTCTTCAACTTGTAACCTAGTTACGCGAGAAAATAGAAAAATAAAACACTTTACTTGGCGACTTATCCGAGATTTCCGTACTGTAATATTAAATCCTCTCCTATCTTTCTCTCTCTCTCTCTCTCTGTCTCTTTCTCTCTTCTTCTTACTACTTCTCTTTGTATAAACATTTTTTCATGTAAAGTAAACTTTTCCTCTCACTCTTACATTTTCCTGATAATTTGTTAATTGAATCAGCTTTTGAGTAATTAGGAAAGTCTACACCGCAATATTTCATTTTTGCGAAAATAATTTTCGCTCAAGTTCTCATTTCCCAAACTCCTCCTCATTCATTCACCAATTCCCAGTACCAAAATCTTCCTTCTTCTGCTGCTTTTGTATGCCAAGTTTTTACTTGGAGTCTGCTGCAATATTATAGTCATGTCTCAGTCTTAATCTGTTAATTCGTAATTATGAAATACTGCAAATATTTATCAAAGTTGTTGCTGAGATATTTTTTTTTCGTTAACGAAAAAAGGGAACACTTTCACACAGACGGCGGCGAAAGAAAACTAAGACCTAAGATGAAAGGAAACTTAAGCAATATTTAAATCTTTCAGAGCGATGAAAGTATTATAATCGATCTGAACGAATTCGGTATCTAGCGAAAAGGTACACTGATAAAAATTATATGTGTTTATTGCCACCCCAAAAGGAGTAATAGAACACCTCTACCTCTACAACAATACCAGTGTTGAGTAACACCATCCGGAGTGTCCGGAACACCGTTTCTGGTGTTGGTAAACACCTCTACCGATTCAGAAACACCGTTACTGTTGTTAAATTGTACTGTCTAGAAGTGTTAATCAACCCCATTCAAAGCGTTCCCTAACACTTCTAGCCGTGCACTTTAACACGAATAAAGCTGTTGCTTAACACTGGTAACAGTGTTTGTCAACATCAGAAACGGTGTTCCGGACACCCCGGATGGTGTTAGCCAACACTGGTATTGGTGTAGAAGTAGATGTGGTCTATTACTACTTTTGGGGTGGCAATTAACACCGATAATTTTTTATTTTCCAGCGAAGATATTTCCAGCGAAGCGATTTCAGTTCAAAAAACGAAAAACAAACTCAAGGGCACGAAAATATACTATTTCTAATATTTTTTTCAGTGTACATTCAACACACGATCCCACAGTTCTCTGGCAGAAGAAATATGTAGTCACGAAATGTGAGCCCTAAAACTTATTTCGCGACTTTCTATGCTGAATCTAGCTACTTTTCACTGTTAAGAGTTAGCAACACTACCAGATTTAGCGATCTAAAATTGAAAATTGGTTTCACGATGGTAAAGAATCCCTGAAGTTACGTCATGTTTATGGGTAGCAGGAAACAGGGAGTTGAAATCTTTCGCCTTCTGCGAGGAAGGCCGGGCTTCGATCCTTGTGCTTGGCAGCTTGTTTTTTTTATTTAAGAGAACAAGCATAAATACTTATATTACTGATTAATAAATGCTTTCTTGTTCGTTTGTAGGCATTTTTAACATTTCCATTAACATTAGGTCTATCCTGTACTTGTTTTTGCTTACCAAAAGGTTTTCTCAATCGTGACTGTAATTACTAATATATGCTCCCTTGTAATTTTAACACTTTGATATATTTGAAACTAGACAGGATTCAGAGACATGTAATGCCGAGAAAGCGCCAGAGATAGAAGGGGGGTTTGTAGTGAGATTAGAACTCATTACGTCAGAACCGATGACGTTGTTTTCGGGATTCATTACTCTTGCAAGACGTATGTCTTGTTTCTGACATACGCTGGAAGATTTAATGGTAATGGAATGTTCCATTTTTTTTTTTTTTGTTCATAATTGAAATTTATGTTTATCATGTAATGTTTCAACGTAAGAAAGATGGACGAGGCCAAATATTTACTTTTTTTACAATGAAATGAAAATTTCATGAGATTGTAAAGGCTACTGATAAGATTAGTACCAATACTACGCGAAATATTTCTTTCATGTGGCGATTGAAACACGTCAAATTAAAGACGAGAGAAGATTAAAGTGATCTTCAAAACTAAGGGCAAACAATGAACAATAAATGCATAATCTCCCAGAAATAAATATATCTAGAATATCAGATTCAAAATTACCAATAAAAGCATTAAAATAAAATTCAGCACAAGGTTCTCTAGAGTTCAATGGAATCGGAGAAGAAAAATTTATTCCAAGAGAGAAATTTAAACTAGTTATCCTGCAAAGTGTATAGATTTTTTGGTGCTTCAACAATAAAAATTTCGGAAACACAAAATTAAAACACCATTTATGTGAATGAATGATGATATATCAGTCTCTTTGTATCTTGTCAGATCATTTATGGGATTATGTAACTTTGTTAATCCTGCCATCTCTGATTCGCTTCCGGTATGTAAACTGAATAATATGTATCAAGCGCAGTACTATACTAATTTGTATTGTGCATTCAAGATTGTATCTAGACAAAGGTATAACCTGTTGGATAAATATTAAATTACTACAAGAAACATGTGGTTGCACTGTCAGAGCTTGGTGTACAGTCGACTCACGATTATCCGTTGGACAGAGATTACCTCGGATACGAAAAAACTAGAGTAATGCAGAAATCTGGGATAAATGGGTTACAAAACTTGACGATAGCTAGCTAGCAATAGTGTAAAGTCAGCATTTATTTAATACGTATAGCTCGTTTCAAATTTTAATGTCGATGACCTTGACGACCTTTTCGCGAACTAACGGGTCAAGAGAGAGACGCACTAGAAAGCAAGGAAAAGCTTGTAGTTATGCTAACTGAAGAGGTTTTGTATTACGAGTCGCACTATATCGTGAGATTTTCGACCCGATAATAATAATAACAATAATATGGGGAATACAAACATTAACGTAACTATTTTAGCCAAAATGTTCGAATGTTTGTTCTCACAAACTATCTTGCCTCACTCCCTTCTTGAAAATGCTCCCCTTTCGCGGCACTTTGCTTCGGAAATTGAGAACAAGAAGAAATAATGAGGAAGAATGTGAGTGCACCACAGAAAATGACAACGAATACAAAAATGCAGATAAAGTATTTGTATGGATAGGCTTGTCTTTCGATTTATTTGTTAATATAAACAGTTGGTACAAAAACACGAAGTCACTTATTTTTAGTTCGACTTAACCAATGTTGGACGGTGGCTCGGTGGTGGAAATAATTATGGTGAATAAATGCCCATTTGATGTAATACTCGGACATACCTTTCTTGAACTATTTGATGAAGTGAAAATAAGTTACAGAGACAAGAGTATCAAGCTGATTAAGAATGGTAACTGTATGAGGTGTAAGATTATTTCAGATCAAGTTTTGGATGATAAATATGATGATAATCATAACATCATGAATGCAACAGTAGAAACTCAGATCTATCAACATCATCAAAATTTTGCTAATAATGAAACAGAAGTTAGAACTATTGGAGATTTGATTAAGTTGTTTAAATTGTGTAACTAAACAAGGAATTTCAGAAGGGCTCATGAAAGGAAAACTAAATTCTAGAAAAGCAAGGAAATTACGTCGTCTGAAGAAAGCAGAAGTTTTGGATACAACATGAGATCTTCAAAAATAAAAAAAAGACATCAAGCTCCCCTTTTTTATTTTTTTAACAAACGGAGGGGGAATTTGTTATGTCTACATTTTATGACATAATCAATATATATATATAAATTGAAATAATCAGAATACTCCTCTTACGCTTTGTAGTATACAAAAGAAGTTGAGCAAGTATTATATGGGTTAAATGTAAGTTCATAGCTCTAATGTGTAAAAATAAGCTAATCAGAATGCTCTCTATTAAAGAGAATCTTTTTGAGAAGTACTTCATTATATTATGTTCCGCTGTATAGATTAGTAAGCAGAGCATAGAAATGTTATGGTTTCTTTACATAGCAGGACAAAGGAACGTAACAAAGTTGCATTGCTCCATAAAATGGTAGAAATAGATAGTGAACAGTTATCATCTCCTTTCCATCAAGTTTCTATATGTGAAAAGGAGATTGGTGTAATTGTATAAAAAGATCAGGCTAGTGTGTATCTTAAGAAGCAAAGTGATCAAACTAACTGGATAAAGAACTGTTATGATTGTGTCCGAAGTTGCCCGAGAAGAGGCTCTCCGGCTTATAATCAAAGATGCTATTTGTGTGAAGCAAGGGGTCATCTTAAGATTAGATATGGTCAGCGTGGCGAATGTAGATCTGTTTCACCCTCAAGAGTAAGAAATCAAGTCGGCCAGGTAAAAGATGCGGCTAAAGTTGAAATGAAGAAATAAAATAAAGTGGTCACTGGTTTCGGTATTGATGATATATGGGTTAATTGTATTGATTCCACACATAGTCACGTAAGATCACCTCCGATGGCAATCGTATTAAATTACAGCAACTCTACTTTGTCTACTTAATAGACTCCGGGTGTGAGTTTAATATTATGGATTCGACAACATTCGCATTGCAGAGTATTCAAGATGTGGAACAAGTTTCACGTAAAATTAAGGACGTGACAAAAACGAATATTGAGTCACTAGGCAAGTGTTACCATGCGTGTATCGTGACAGTATGTACCACCTGGAATGGATGATAACAGTATCATCTGCCATATACGATACTAGCACGTAAAGCGATGGATGTTCTGTTTAAGGGTGGGAGATATAAGATAAAGCAAAGCTTTTTAATAAACAAAGGAGTTATGAATGGAGCTCAAGAAACAGGTATTTTTTTTTTTAATTTCAAGGTAATCAAAGGATAAACAATAGATATATGTTAAATAGAAACATGTTTCTTCAGAGTGAAAGGACTTTGATATCATAGGAAACGCAATAGTTACGAGAAACAGTCAGTACTTTAGCTAAGAACCAGATCGAAATGCAGGTGTGGATTAAGAGGCATATGGAATCGTTACAGATAGTCAAGATCCAGAACGATCGGTGGTTAGTGAAGCGTAGTGTGAGACAGTGGTAGAACAGTCGATTATGGAAATTGAGAATCAAGAAGAAAAGATGTCAATGGGACACTCAGTTAGAGAACAGGAGCAATTAGTACAATTGAACAGCTCTAAGGAATTGGAAGACCTTACAGCTAAGGTATCTAGTACTTGAAGGGGTGAGGTGTGTACGGAACCAATTCAGGATTTACATTCATTTTTAGCAGAAGTTGGTTTCGCATTATTCAGAAATAAAGGCAAACCTGGGAATATAACAAGTATGGTTTGTAAAAGGTTACAAGAATGAGGTCATTACAGATGTTAAACGGATAATTGAGCAATACTTACTGTCATCAATCTCACAGTCTTGAACTATTGTATATGCGTATGCTTAGGCTAAAACAATTATATAAAATGGGAACAATTTCAGTTCCAATCATTCAATTTTCAGTAAAAGGGAGTAAATGGAACAGTTTTGCTTCAAAGAATACAGCCAGAATTGTAACAGTCATGATGTGAATTAAATATATAGGGTGATGACGAAATATGATAGAGATTGTGTATAGCTATCGAAGTTGAAGAAGTCCATTCTATTCCGGAGGAAAGGTGGATTCATAGGATTTGTAAAACAATGAGATACTAACCTAACATAGTTGGTAGCCATCTAAATTTTATATAATCTAAGATTTGAGAGAATAATGGAAAGTCATCTTGTACTGTATATTGTCGATTTTTTAATATACTCTAGGATTTATAATATGGTTGATACAGATGTTCGCAAATGTAACGTTCTAATAATTAATGGATATTTCAAAGTAAGTTTGATTATATACATTGTGTTACATTGGATATTGTTTAAAATGTGCACAACTTAATTATTCGTAGGAACA
>JAGDQP010041768.1:0-16781 GCA_022664845.1 Lepisma saccharinum | reverse complement strand
AGGGTGCATTATCGTGAAGCACAATCACTTTATGTTGTCTTTGGTCATATTCTGGTCGTTTTTCACGCAAAGCTTGATGCAAATCGATCATTTGTTGTCGGTACCGTTGGGTATTAACGGTTTCGCCAGGTTTCAGCAGTTCATAATACATCACTCCCTTCTGACCCCACCAAACACAAAGCATTGTCTTCAGTCCATAGCGATTTATTTGGTCTTGCAGTCGATGTCACCGGTTCTCCTGGAGTTACCCATGATCTTTAACGCTTAGGATTCTCGAAATAGATCCACTTTTCGTCACCAGTCACAATTCGATGGAGAAATGATTTTCTTTTTTACCTGGCGAGCAGAATTTCGCAAGTAGTTTTTCGGTTTTCCTGCTGTCGTTCAGTCAATGCATGTGGAACCCATTTTTCCACCTTCTGAATCTTGCCCATGGCTTTTAAACGTATGGAAACTGCTTCTCGTGTCACATTTAATTGATCCGCGAGTTGCTGTTGCGTTTGAGCGTCATCCTCATCCAACAAAGCTTGCAATTCGCTGTCTGCAAACTTTTTCGGCGGTCTTCCACGTTCTTCGTTTCTCACGTCAAAATCGCCACTTTAAAATTTTGTAAACCACGCATAGCACTGTGACTTTACCAACAGCATGATCACCGTAAGCTTCGACAAGCATGCGATGCGGTTCTACAGCAGTTTTCTTCAAATGGTAACAAAAAATCAATGCTGTCCGCACATCGTAGTTTGTAGGTACAAATTGCGCTATGTTCAACGCTATTAAACACTACACTATGACATGAAACTTGTCTGGTTGTGAGTTGCAAATCGTTATCAGCAGTCAAAACAAGCAAGTGGCGCCAAGGACGCAGTTTTACGGTAAGCACAGTGACAGCTAACGCCCTCTATGCACAAATTCCGGTTTCATATTTACACACCTGGTACATGTCGAATAAAATGAAGAAACATGCTTTTTACAATCTGAAGTATATTTTAAACCACTTTCTTCAAGATTGTTCAATTCTGACTGAACTATTAGTGGTAAAAAACCACAGCTCTACCTATTTAGTAGTTTTTGTTTGGTATCTTCAACTAGTGTCAAACCCTCATTCTGTATTTCTGACCTTTAAGCAAGTGGACGAAATCACTAAAAACAATATCCACCCGTGACGGAAACCTACGATTAATATTTTCGAGCCTAAACCAAAGTAAATCGTCGGTAGATTGACATAACGACGTATCTTATTTTTATGAAGAGTTACAGATCTACTTTATACAGTTCCTGCTAGCCTTTATCATCTGACATAAGTTACAGCACACTTCCTTGCATTTAAGTTTTAAATATCCGAAAAAATCTGTATTAATTATTTGTATGGCGTTCTGTCAAACGTACTTAAAAATCTATTTCTTCTCTTGAAAAGTTATACGGTATTTTGGGATCGTGTCCCTATTCCAGGCTAGAGATACATCTGTAAACAGAGCCAGGAAGATTTTTGCAGAGAAGGGGAAATCCCAACCATCCCCGCTACAAATCGAACACTGGACGCATATAAACAGCACAATCCACAATTTAACCACACATTATTACATGCCCACTTACCCGACGATAACAACAGAAGATTGTCGAAAAGCTTAGCAAGATTTACAAGAGTTTGATACATTTAAGAGCACAAAATTGGGTAACGTTTACATAACGCTGTACGTTAAACCATGCTTTTATTTTGAGTGATATCCAGTTCAGTGATACCATTAGTGAGTGTAAGGCGGTGTTCTTTAGACCTCAGCTGCTGTATTCAGTGTCGTTGTGTAATGAATGTTGTCGGGTCTTCTGCAAACGTGTTCCCAGGCTAGTGCGTTTCATTTAATGGATGTGATTTTGTTTGTTTTTTCCCTGAATATTGTGTGCAACATGACAACAAGGTATTTGAGAAGGAAATGCGAAGGGCAATGGACGGTGAATTCGATCGAGATGTCGATTTTGGAGAACAATCTAACTATGATTTACAGGAGTAGGTTCCTGAGGGTGATGTTAACTTGTTACAAATATTCCCTTTTGGCGGCTTTTTCCCATACTTCTACGAATGTTATCATCTAGAACATTATACGAATATATTATATAGTTCACGTCGCATGGGAGGGATCGTTCATTGCTGTAAAGGTTTTTTTTTTTTTAATTCGCATCAGAATATAGAGGAATGCTGTCGATCTAAACGAAAATCACAGTACCCGTTTGGAAATTACGTGCGAAACCAGAAAATCGCCTTTTTTAAAAATAATAAATGAATAGACTTCTTCGTTTATAAAGTTATATCAAAATTTGTTTTAAATGTTATTCCTTGGACTATTAGAATTAAAAAACGAGCCATCTTGTTCAGCGACAATTTTTAAACAATTACAGCTCTGGGTGTAAAAGTCGGCAAAACTTCCAAAATGTTACCATACGAAAAAATCTGATTTTCGATCATCTACTGGAGTTTTGACGGGCATAGGATTGATTTTTATAATTAAAAAAATATTTTCCTACTGAATGGGCCTTCCCTTACAGCCTATTCTATGGGCTGAACACACAGATGTGATGCAACTCCATGAAAATAATTCTGAGGAACGACCCTCGGCACGCAGAATTTCTTTGAAAGAGATGGGAAAAGCAACTGCCTAGGCACCATCCAAGTATTCTCACCTGGTGAAACTACGAAACAACACGGATAAATTCTGTCAGGATTACTGATAACATAACTAGGAATTTGCATTACTCCCCAAACTGCCGATCCCAACTTCGTGACGTAGCCACTGCATCAGAAAATGGATGCTGATGTTTTCTTCCAGGGTTGTGCTGTGTCTGTTCATATTAAAAGTAATATTAAGTGTATTCTAATGAATTCATCATTAATAAATTTAAAAGATATGGAATCAATCGGAATATACGTAGAATGAAAGTGAAACAAAAGAATTAGATCAATCCTTTCACATTCACTGCTGTACATCAACAATGGCTAGCACATTATTGATTCACAATTTTATTTAGGAATTTAAATGGAATAACAATGAAGGAACGTTACTACGCGATGTTTTCAGTTTCCGAAGAGATCTACTTTCGATCATGCATCTTGAGTTGTCAGTGAGAGTATTACTTCCCGCCTCCTTGATGATCTGCCTCCATAGTAGATCACCATGAGAGGCAGGGGTACTTCACCGACGATTTAAGATGTATTCTCGCGGTGCGGGAGTTCGGGCGCAGTAAAAAGCACCGATATTTAAACAATACTCCACAAAAAATCTGTCTTTGACGTTGAATCTCCCATACTAGGTCGCTGACATTGCATCGAGGGCAACGGCGGGAAGGGAGTCGTCGCCTTGGAACAAAACCCGCCGGAAAAAATCTCAAAGGAATTAGATTTTTTTATCCCGATGTAATGAGACCTTAGGCGATGAGGGCCTATAGCATATCGATACACCATAGTCCATTATAATGGTTTCTTGGTTCAGAACCATTGCAAGTCTTACACTGAATGGACTATAGAGAAGGCATCTACTAGGCCCGTCAAAACTCCAGTAGATGCTTTTGAAAATCAGATTACTTGTGGGAGAATCCATTAATTACCTTCAGCATATTTTGCATATCGTCGCTTAACAAACAACACCGCCTATGTGCCAAAGAGCACACGTTTCACAAGTTTTCATCAGACACAAAAACTGAAGGATATAGGCGGTGTTGTTTTAGTAGAGGAGATAGCCGGTGTTAGAACAAAGGTGATAGCAGCACATTCTGTTGGATTTTTGTCGAAATACGTCCTGAGAACGTGTTAAATGCATGGAGATAAAAAAATTAAAAAAAGTCAGCAGTTTTGCAAAATGTCGCTTAGGCGGTGTTGTTTCTTAAGCGACGACATACAGGAGGGGGGGGGGGGATTATCTTTCTCTCTGTTTCCTACTACGATTCAACGTGACTTTTCATATTTAAAAATTAATTTGAATTTTCAAGTTTAGCCCTGTTGCCGTTAAATCTTCTTTACACGCTCTCTTACGACGTTGTCTTGGATTGCTTTGTTTTCAATTACATATTTCTACTTCCAATATGTGTTGTCCTTGCCTCGAAATTGTTTTCATCCTCTTACACCATTCTGACCTCCACACTCCTACCTCTTATTCTACAGCGAGTACCAAAAGTATTGAACATATTTTAATTGGCGGTAGTTGGCAAACTACTTAGCTTACAATATAAACTAAGGTATGTGTTGAAAACTTGATCTTTGGAGATTTATTTGTGGGAAAAATGAAACATTGGTTAGATATATACCTCAAGCATCCTTACTTTTACTAGTTGGAAACACTGCACTTCGGCATTTTCTTAAGTGTATCTTGTGAGAGATAGCGAATATTCCTTGAAATATTCTTTCGAGTTTCAATTTTCCTCGATTTATTCTTGTATACATTTTCCTTGAGAAACCACTAAAGGGGGGAAAGAAACAGTGGATGTGAGATTGGAAAATCTCAGAATCTAGGCCATGTTTCTAATCCGAGAAAACACTGTGACTAATCCAACAAAGGTTTTTCCATGGTGTTTCCTCAGTCACACCAGGAAAATGTCAGGATGATACCTACAAACTAGACCCTGGCCGACTTTCATCCAACATGCTTCCGCCTATCCTATTCCAGCCTAAGCATGAGTATCACTAAAGTCCATAAACACATTCCAACTCTATTCCAACAACAAAGAAGTGAAGTTTCCGACAAGAGAAACATTCGAGTTAAAATTCGCGATTTGTTACAGACAGTGTTCGATTTGTGCAATTTCCAACGAGGGGGAAGAATTAGTGAGATGTATATTATGTGGTATTTTGGGATCTTCCACATCCCAGGCTAGAGGTACCTGTAAACAGAGCCAGGGAAGATTTTTGCAGAGAGAGGGAAATCCCAACCATAACCTGCTACAAATCGAACACTGACTAAGCCTGAACAATCCTGAAATAGCCCTGTTGCCATTAATTGATCTGAAGGCAGGAAAACAAAAACGAAAGAATTACCATGAAGAAAAATATACGCATTTATTTTCTGTTTATCAGTATCACAAAAACGAAAGTATATCAGAAGATGAAAACAGGACATTGTGCGGGACATTTTGAAATGAAAGGACATTTCTTAATAATACGCAGCCTTTCGAATCACGCCGGACAGCCTTCTAGAAAACAGTACTGTCCTGCGAAAATCAGTATGTCTGGTCGCCCTATTCTAGACGAACATCGAGAATTCCTCCTTCGGGAGGAACACTTCGGCCGTGGAGTACGAACTGTCAATTTAGCAACGCAGGAATCGTCTGCTTTGTTAACAAACTGTTCAACTGCTGGATCGTACCTTTGCAGGGGTACAGATTTCTGATTCTCAATTTTCCTGACCAAAGTAGACATTTTTTTCCTGGCTGTGAAATCAGAGGAGAAAAAAAATACATTTCGCACTGTTTAGTGTAATCCAACCATTGATAGAGTTGGTTTTGATGGCCTCCTCATCTCCCCTTACAGTCATCCGGTCCACCCACATTATTTTTTTCTTATCTTCCTGTTTCTACACATGTATTTATTGCTTAATATTCAAAATAGGATGACAGTAAGAAGCACTACAATACTGCTTTCAAAGTAAACAAACAATACTAAAGATATGACAAGCACTATCATATCATATCATTATTACCACTGACCATAACCACATAAAAGCAATAAGCAAATGAGTTTTGCAACTTCATGGCAAAACAACCAGTTTTTTCAGTTCTGTCAGCTCCATTTGCAACAACTGATCTTTTTCTTCCATGTTTCTTCTCAATCTTTTTCTTTCTTCTTCCACCTTACTAACTTGTTGCATCAAATGTCTTTTCTCAGACTTCCTCTTCTCCTTATTTTTCGTTTAAAATGCCTTTGCTTGTAAATATTCTTCATAACGTTTTCTAGCACCACGCATGTAATCAATCATTTTCTTTCCAATTTTCACATTTAGTATCCCCCCATTTCATGAACTGCATCATGCACATGTCTCTGAGAATAATTGTTCTCTCATGCATATTATCAATCAGCAAGAACTTATTTATGGAAAACCCACTGTCAACAGTTGCCTTTCCATGGGATAAAATCAGACATAACTTCACCACCTCCCACAAGTCTTGGTACTTTTCCTTTCCAAGAAAAAATCTAGAATACACATCACCAATACTTCCACTATTCTTGACAAACTTCTTGAAAGGGAATCTGGTCCTGTGTACGAAGACAGTAGAATTGTTTTTTGGCGTTTTCTGCAACTTCTGCTGAAATCTGATGTGTGGTGTGTAGCTCTTCTAACAGCATATTAAACCTCTTCTGTGCAAGTGTTGGGTTTTGCTGAATTATGCAGGGATCCAGCGAAGACAAAGCCCAAACTATCTTGTATTTCAGTGGATTCCTCTCAATGAGCTTCTGAATCACTGCAGTCTATACATGTCGACATTACAAAAGGAACTCCAGCTTGTCACGTACGCTTGATGTGCTTGGAATTGCTCCACGGAAGCGACGACCAGCAAAACCAATGTCTATTCTTTAGATGAACCAAGTTCTCTGAAGATTTCATATCAATGACCAGTAGCTCTGCGGTGGAAGTTGTCTTTGAGTATCTCTGATTTCACACAGCGACGCATCAGTTCAAGTAACAACTGCTTCAGTGCTTCAAATAAGAGAGGAGTCGTTGGTTTGTATATTTGGAAACGCTAGAGAAAAGGATGACACTCATCGCATATTGTCTTTAAAAATGCAAATGAATGGATGGATCTTGTGCTGCATCAGAAATGGACGTAGAAGGCTTGGTGACGAGTATTTTGGTTTATCTCAGAAACTTAAGGTGACTATCACAGCAACATTATTTATTTATAAATCTCCACTTTTTCTGACGTTAGAAAAAGGTGTTAAAATGACAAGACATTGAATTTCCCTGTCTTTTTACTCTTTCCCTGTTTTTTGCTGACCATTTTTAAATTTCCTGACTTTCCAGGTTTGTACCAACCATGTAAAAAATAGTTGTCTAAAAGGTTTGAAATATGTATTTGGTGTATAAGGAAGTACACTAACATTGGATGAGTTTCTCTCCACCCATCACCCCCGCCTTTAAAACAAAAACACGAATTGACAAACGTATTCAGACAAGGTGGTACACTTAACCAAATTTCTTATTCGCAGAACAAATAACAAATTTGTCGTAGATTACGAGGACAAAAGCAGGTTTCAGTTATAAATTTTAGAATTATGGTTATCACACCTGTAGGCATGAAAACAAGAGGCTAATATTATCCGTCTGTTTAGAATATATGAAGAAAAGATTCAGTAATAAATTTTCAGTAACGGCGCCAGTCTATGAAAGTAGAACGATAAAAAGTTCTAAGCAGTGTCTATAGTGTCCCTGGTGTGAATGAGAAAAACTCTGGAAAAACATCAGTCAGGATGGTCGGCCTCTGGGATCGAACTCACGACCTCTCGAATGCTACGCCAACGCTTTACCACTGAGCTATGGCAGCTCGTTCCGGCTTACCTTAAACACTGGTTCTAATGCTTGGTGGGTAAGTGCGGAGGGATTAAATGGTTATGATTACTGTAATATCAATTAATAATTGTAATGTTCATGGATGCCATAGACCAACCAGGTGTTTTTGTCTCCCCAGCTTCGTATGTTGCAGTCCATACTGAAAATGGGACGTGGATAAAAATGCTAAACATCTTGCCTCGAGAGTGGGCTCGGTTTAGTTCAAACCGTGTGTCGCGTCATCAAAACTTTGTCTGGCTTTCGAGACGATTAAATTTGAATTTTATTTATGGCCTTCAGGCATCTAAGGCTCAGGCTGGGATAGGGGACGGGAAAGGATTCGGGAAGGTGTCGGCCAGGAGCTGGCAGCTAAGACTGAACCCACAACCACCCGAATGCTACGCAAACGCTCTACAACTGACCTACGATCGCTCGATATCTTTCGAGACGATTCAAGTTGGTCCTCAAGTGGCATCGCAATGCTGCGTGAACATTGAAATTGGGAACCATCAAAAGACAATCTGGGCCACTTGCTTAACAAGGAACTCGAAATTAGACCTGCATCTACTAAAATTGTCAGAAGAATTAATAATATGTTTCGCACATGTAACCACCTTGATCTAATAGCATCGGTTACTACATCAGAATAGGGAGGCGGCGCAGATTCTAGCTATCCTTACGCCGGTGATCCGGAGGGGATTTAATTTCAGTTCAAGGTAGAGTCTGTCTCCTAACCATTTCCAAATACAAATACTTTCAACAAAGCAACTATTTTACTGATTATACATATGCAATTCAAGCTAATTCACTCAAAGGTTTGTAGACATAATAAATTCAAAATACAATGAGATCATTTTAAGACTGAGTGGGTCCTCTCTCACTGTAGAATGGAAGAAAATAAACATGGAGACTATTTAGTGAAGGAAGTCACAGGTATTGAAGGAAAATATTGGTAATGGCCGAAGGGAAATTCACCAACAATAAGTCTTTCTGAGAAACAGATAAGCAAAGAATTGAAAAGTCGGTTAATGATTTAATCGAGTGTTTTGTTATTTGTAGAGGAAATGTGACAAATACCAAAAGGGTGATGAAAGAAATTGCAAGCCTTCAAAATGTGTACACAAAGGAGAATGAGGTGAAGAGAAAAAGGTAGGCTTGAAATTAAAGTAACGAAATTGCTGAGAAGAGTGGATGAGAAGACAACAATGTTGTAAAGAACAGAAAAAGAACCTGGTTGATGGAATGGGTCGACTGGCAAGTTTTAGGAATCAATCTTTCAAAAAACAACAGTTCAAAGCATAATCGATCAAACTGTAATTTCGTTTATAGGTAGACAACATATGTAGAAGAAATAGTAATTGATCTACGCTTGGATATAACGTATTGGATCAGGTATTCATGTATCCAACTGAAAGATGGTCTGTGTTGAACATTTCAAGTCTTCCATTTTAAGTGTTTCAGCAAAGGTCTTCAGCACCAGTTATTCAGTTTATACTGCCTTTTGTTAAGTAGTTAAGTATTTAGTTTGGTGCCTACACTTGCCATCTTCACCTTACAACCGGAAGTTTCTTATGACTGATGGGTATCAGCTGTTGCCCTGCTGTGTGTAATCGAAGTACGTAATCTAATATGAACTGATCTCTCGCTAAGCTAGTTGAAGTTACTATACTGGTTAAGGCATTACTCACGCAAATATCGTATATTGAAGGATGCAATTTAAGATAAAGTAGAAGGGAAAAGGGGGAACGGAAGAAGGTGAGTACAGCTTCTTAATGGAAATTTAAGGTTTAAAAATATTGTTTGGACGAAAGGACAAGCAGAAGAGCGGGATTAACGAAGCAAGCTTAACTGTCTTGAAGGATCTGCCGTTACCGATAAAAAATATTGATGATAATGACCTGAAAAAAAGCAATTCAGAAACTTACTTATCACACAGTTGTAACGCATTGAAACTGCAGTAAGCACAAATACAACTTAAACACACTGGACAATTAATTAATCTTTATTGCTAGACTGTTATATAATGTCACCTGTCACACAAGCTGAACAATATGGCAACACCGGACTCATATCTACATACAATACTAATTCGGAACTACCATATTGTCCCACTTATTGAAATTAGAAGGTGTACTCACCGACAATTTCTATGAAGTTGATTGTACAACTGTTTCTTGCAAACGAAGAAAAAAGAACAAATCCCAAGTAACTACTGAGTGCTTGTAGAGCATTTATTACATGTAGTGAGCGCTTGTAGTCTTGCCATTTATTGATTATTTATAAATACGTAGGCGTAGATGTCATTCAACTATCGTAAATGTTACGTTCTCTAAGATGCTAAAATTAAACGAAGCATACAAAACATGCGTGCATATAACGGTTCCGTAATATGTAAATTTAATTACACATTCATCGATTCGTTCTTAAATGAGACACATCAAGAAAAAAAAAAGGAACGTCCTTTAAACAAAGTTTCATTATTTGAACATGCATAATTAATTATTTCCATATCAGCAAAATTCATATAACATAGCCTGAAAACTTTATAAAATACTCGTTACTTACTTCAGTGGAGATACTCTCACCATATCAATAGGTGGTTCTTCGTTTTTATCCATTCTTAGAGGTATGGAATGTCCTGTTAAAGTATCTGTCAAGGAGAGTTCGTTCCTCACTTGACCTTGGGATCCAGCAACATTAGGGTAAGCGAACGACAAGAAACTTGTTAGATTGGTCCACTCAATACCCCTGAAATTGTTAAGATTCACTTTGTACAATTACAGAATTTTGGAAGTTTTAAATTTCTTCAGCGTTCAGTTTCTCTAAAAATAAACAAAATTAAAGTAATGCACGTTTTTAATTGACATTAATAATATATGAAGGGAGCTAAGTGTCGTTGCTGAAGTTCATTGTCAGTATATTGACAGAAGATTATTTATCATGCAATAAACGTAACCTTCTCTATAAGTACTCCGAAAGGCTCTGAACACTTTACTAGACTTAATTTAACTTGAAATAAATGTAAATCTATTATTAGAGTTGTAATAAATGTTTTCACACCTTCCTCACTTTTCTTTTCAATTAGCCATTTCGTTATGACATTCTTCATATAAGAAACAAGTACATATAAACGGTATATTAGATCTTTACTTAACCGAACTTTATTCTCACTTTATGAAACTGGCTCTGCAATACATGCAATACACTGAACTTGTCAGTATAGTCAACGAATAACTGAACCCTCTGATGCAAGCTATGGTCTCATCAACAGGGATATTGAATTCGATTCCACTCCTAATAATCGTAGAAGATGAAGAGAGAGATCGCTAATCTGGCGCTACTTTAAACTTAGATAACGTCATTTCAAGCACCTATGCTCAAAGAAGATGATAATATACACGAACTGAAAATGAGACCAAAGTCCACTCTTTCCACTACTGTGATGACGCATAACTACACAAGCATGTTCTAAAATAAAATTAGAACTGTTCCTTAAAACTCTCTGAAAAATTATTTAAAATCTAAAAAAGAATGAGTTAAGAATTACTCTCAAACATTTATTAAAAAAATCACACCTGAATGTCAGTGCTTCAATGTTGATTTGATGAAATAAAGAGAACAAGATATTTGGAAAACTTGTAGATGAAATACACTGAACCATTGGTTGCTGCACTGACCGGGAAACGAACCCATGTCTTCCAATGGTTGGGCCAGTGCTCTACCATTGAGTTATGAATACCACGACCAGCCTCTGTGAAACTAAAGCATCAGGGCTTGACTCAACGAGTTCGTGCCTGGTGGTATATAAATCGTAGGTATTCCACACTACTTATGGAGATTTTTTCATGGATTTTTTTTTCCTTCAAGTCGTGCAACGCAAAAAAATAAATGTTGGACAATGTACAGAGACAACGGTGATAGCTCTCCTCCGGCAAGCGGGAGACACACATAAAAAGCCCCTTTGAACAAACCAATCAATCAAATTATATTACTTCAGGTAAAATCAATGGCATTAATGATATCACAGCGTGACTGATTTCCAAGAATTTATAAACTTGATAAGCAGTAACAAGTATCAGTGTATTGGACTCAATACATAAAATTTAATTCTTCCAGTTGTAACAGCCTAGTTGCTGTTCCATTTTTATATTTATTTTCTCCCCTTTTATTTTTCTAGACTCCGTTTTGTTTCCTTTCTGTGTGTTCTCTTTAGCTCATTCTCTTTGGTTGGTTTTAGACTCTTTGAGTGTGTTTCGTTTGTATTTTTGCTTTGGATTTTAATCGTTATCCATCCAGGTTTTCGTTAGTCACGCAGCAATGACTTGGATCTAACGCTTGTTTTGATTGGACCCTAGTCAATGCTTCGTGACTTGTTTTTTGCTGATTGGTGTGAATCAGCCTTCTTCTCCGTTTGCTGGGAGAACTGCTCTCCCACGCCATGTTAGTTTAGTTCCAATTTTAATGACGAGACAAGTGGATGCATGGGCTTTCCGTCATCTGTACTTCCTAAGCCCTGTCTACGAGACGTAGATATAAACACCAATTTTAGTCTACATTCTGATAATATTTCGACTAATTTCGTCCGTTCCGGAAAATTATATTAAATTTTAGTCAAGAAGAATTAGAACCGATATAAGTGCTATCAGGACTTTCAGCGACATTATTTCGGAATTTTCAACTCATTAAAATCTTATTATTTTATTTTGAGATTAACTGTCGAAATGTACAGTATGTTCTAAATTTCAGTATGGGGCCGCTATTAACCGAATTCTTACATTACAAGTACCGGTTCGTTGGATTTTAATAATCATATGCCAATTTCTCGTCTCCAGTTTTCCAAATCTATTCGAAATTCCCGGTTAGTCATGTTTGACAGCTACCGCATATTTTCATTACTTGATCAAATTAGCAACATGTCTGTTCGACTAACTTTGCGTACCGTTTCGATGCTAACAGTAAATTTTATATTATACGACATGGTTTGATAATTTTGGTTTCAACTCCAGCCACTATTCTCCGATGAAAAAGTCATATTTTATATTATTATTTTGTATTTTCAAAATTTATTCAGAATGTCTTTTGTATAAGGTAGTAATCATCTGTAATGACGTCACACAATTATTAGAGCGAAATTGATTCTTTCTGCACCATGTATTTTGGACTAAAACTTCTTTCGTGTAAGTAATACTGTAACAAAACTTTTCTAAATTATATAACAATGTTTCGGGAATAATTTGTGAAAAGATCAAAAAAATTTATTAATTATTATAGAAATTATGGTCATTTATATGTGACTACGTAACTTTCAGTTTTGCTTAATTAATACAATGTACACCAGATAGATCATTCAAATTTGTTTGTTCCTTCAACCCAACAGTAATTCTGTTCAAATTATTATGAAACTATCATATCCGAAAACGTGCAATATGTAAATTCAAAGTAATAAATTGAAATTCTGAATTTTTTATATTTCTTCGAACAATCTTGTGTTTATGTTCAGTGAACGTAGTATAGAAACCTCTCAACCAGGTACGATCTACGGCATTAGTTGATAATCCTCTTACAGTGTTTAGTAATATTTGTAATGTGCAGTGAGTTATTTAATGTTTGACTTGATATTTATTGGAATTTAGCTACAAATCGTTACGTGAAGTTGACAGCAATTGATACTAAATTATTTCTGTGTTTCGGTAAACCTATCGTTTCGAGTGACACGTTTTAATTAGAGTAGATCGGTTCATAAATCCGTGGACCAGTGGTAGGATTCTTTCGCCAGCTGAGAAGTGATGATTTGGGAAAGGAACTATATATTGAAATTTTGGTTATTCCTGCGTCGACATGTGAAGTGACTCCAGCATGTGATTGTGTGAATAAATATTATTTGCATTTGTACGTTATGACACTACGTTTGGATTGAGTTGCGACCGTCATTCGTTTGTGTTCGTTCGTCTTTATTTCAGGAATTGCGATTCCAGACTACAGGTGTAGGCCCTACTAAGGTAAAGGTAAGACATGGTCTTTTGCCACCCTGTAGACTTCGAAGTGAGTAAAGACATAGTATGAGTCACATATGAGTCGTTATGCGTATTATCGTTTGAGATTATTTCCCAAGTAAAGATTTGAGTTTTCTTTCTTAATCTGTCGCTAATCTGAACCAACTGGTACTTCGGAGTATGAATTGACGATCTAATTAAAAAATTGGAGGTGTCGCCTTACCGGTATTTCCTCCCTCGATCTAAATTAATTTTTTTACAGCGATCACAAGGATCTGGAATCCTCTTTCCCAGATATTCTTAAATCTGGAAGGCATTTCTGCGCCGCTCGTCTGGGGTGTAGAAAATGTTTGGAGCTAGAGGTTAGGTTAGATGCGTTGCGTGGGTACTCTAGGCTCCTGGCGACCCTATTTGTCTGTGTGATCCTTTTTTGGGATCATAGGTTGGGGACGTTACACAGTCTAATGGAAACATGCAATGATTTTTTTAGTAGTAGTTTCTTTTTGTTGGTGTTGTTGTTGTTGTTGGGGTTATTACAGGGTAATATAACAGCAACGGATACGAAAACTGCATTTGTGATCCTAGTTAGTAATAGGGTGCAGTATATCTTGAATGAAATAAATTTTTAAAAACCATGGAATATCGTGTGTATATAACAATACGACAAAAATATCATTAGCTTTCAAACTTTTAAGCTTCAGCAACTCACGCTGGGAAGACTTATATCACCGCTATGTCCATCAGTCTGTTTGGCTGTCTGTTGCTTTCAACTCAGGAACTACTATGGGTACGAAGATGGTTGAAATGTCGTTGAGAGGTCTTGGGGAGACGAGTTCAAAGTTGTATAGATCAGGTCGACAACTTTCAACTCAGCAACTACTAGGGCTACCAAGTTGGTTGAGGTGTCGTTCGGAAGGTTCGGGGAAACTTTCCCAACGCCACATAGATCATCCAAATTGAAAGCTCGCTGCTGAAGCCTGGTAGTAGCACATGTATCATTTAACAATTAGAAATAAATCTGATTCGCACTAATTACGATAATCTAGATGTAAATATTTATACATCTGAATTAAAAAACCATTACCTTCTTACATCAATTACCTTACACGAAAGCTTACCTGACAGGATACGTGTGTATCGCTAGTTCCTTCTCCACAGTTCCTGTTGCCATATTATATACTTGCACTATTCCGTTCGACGTGCCACCAGCCATGAGTGGAACATAATGTTGATAGTTGCGTGTTGTTAACGGAGGACACATACGAATAACAAACAAAGGTGCTGCGACTCCTGTCAACAAGCCAGTTATCAAAATCCGCAGAGGAGGAACAGGGGCTAGATTTTCCTATAAATTCATATAAAAGAATATCATTTATGTTATTTTACACAATATTCCGAGCTGTTTTATAATATAAACATACAAAATGTACACTCAGATTCATAGAAAATGGCCGACAAAAATTTCTAAGTGTGACAAGTAACAAAATTTGGCAACAATGAACACGTGAAATGTTAGTTTTATTCTGTGTAGACTATAGATACGTGAAATAACACTGATACGTATATATATCTTTTGACTTCGTAGAAATGTATTTCTTACTTTCCCAGGCTAGCTTAGTATTAACGTCGGAGACTCTTCTCCACAAATCCCAGCTGTAGATTTAGAGTAGTTCGCAGTGATGACGTAGTATCGAAGACAGACCATTTACTCAAGATGCCCTCTTTGGTCGGAACCTCAAGTAAGGTGGGACAAACTTGAGTTATCATAAAAACACAGCCTAGGAGAAATTTCTTTCCACTAGCGCGACTTAAACGCTAGCATACAAAACATGGGTAAATATTTTAGTAAGTCATTATTATTCATAAGCTATAAAAGCTATGCATATAAAAGTACATCTCTGAATACAATGGTTCAATATACAACTTAGTTGTTTAAAATACATCATTCTGTTCATCACTGAAAACAACTTCTGAAAATAGTGTAGCGCCTTCAGCCATCCATAATTTATATCATAATGTCGCTAAACTTTAATTAACATTTAGAACTTACAGCTCATAATTTAAAGTATGTATAAATTCCGCATATAAAAAAGCCTGCCATCTAAATTTTAATCGTCAACTAACTTGTTCGCACAAAGTAATTTTCGGTCCGTAAAACAAAACACAAAACGTTTGTTTGCACACCAACAAGCAAACTCATCTACTATAGTAAACAGGTAATAAGCAATTTACAGGTAATACGTTAGTTTACCATCTCGTTGATCAAACAAAATATAAATAAACCCATTCATAACGTAGAACAACTTGAACTAACCCAACATGCTTATTATGATGAGCGGAAATCAATATGATAAGTACACAGGCTGGACTTTAGATACTACCCATTTCGAATAAGACAGGAATCAATTACATTATATGTACGTTGATTACAAAAAGTCAGTTTACATTAAATTATACCCTTTTAGGTTTAAATTCCATATTCATTCATTAACGCATGTAACCTGAAATAACCTAACCTAACCTGAGCCAGCCTAACTACGTCCCCATATCATACGGTTTCACACAGTGTACCATCTCTTCCATTTACAAATTATTCTCGTTGGCTGCTTCTTTTGAGTTCGAGTGTATAAATTAGAAGGGCAATTTCCAATTCCTTACTGATATGGATAAAACCCAAAGAAAATTTCATTTTCTAAAGGCAATTTATCTATAACTGTACGCAGGGTTTTTGATCGAGAAAGTACCTGTGACGCAGCAGTTTATAGCTAAGTATATGGAAAAAAAAAGTAATCAAAAGTTACGTTTACATCCAGTATCAATGAAGTAATACTGTTCCAAGCAGCGAAATTAAAAAGAGTATTATTAATAGAGAACCAGGGTTGAAAAAAATAAATTTAAATAGCTTGCGGTACTGAAGAAGCTACTAAGTTAGTTTTTCATTTCAAATACCTTAACTAGTAAAATAGACAATTAGAACAACTTGTAATAATTTTGAAAAGGAAAAGAAACAATTTACAGCGTTTCTACGCATCAGCTTTCCTTCTAAAATGTAGCCTGTCTTCCTTTCTTCCTAAGTAACTGCAAATTTTTATAATCATAATCGGTTCTTTTCTCCAGTTTACATATTCCTAATGAAACATTCTACGATTTAAATTTACTAAGATAAATTTTAGTTCATTTTACTTGGTTTTCAGGCCTTAAAACTGTACTATCAATTTGGGAACACCCTGTGAAATATTCCATAAAGTATAAGACTTATTTTGGA
>JAGDQP010041767.1:851-16781 GCA_022664845.1 Lepisma saccharinum | reverse complement strand
TTTCCTTGATTACCGTCAAACGGGGCTACTTTGACAGGTTTTGTACTATTTTAGATGTGTACACGGGACACTTGCTGCAACCAGTCAATGGTACTATTCTCATCATAACAATAGGTATCTAGGTTATCACATCCACTACTGAACTTAAGTTTCTGCTAGTAAATTTTGGCAGGAGAAATTAAAGAATTACCTGTCGAAGTAGCCCCCGGGGTGGGGCTACTTTGACATCTTATGTATTTGCTCCGTAAGGTCAAAGTTACCCGACGTATGGGGTTACTTTAACATGGAATTAATGTAAATCCAGTATAAAACACTGTTTTTGGTCATGTGTAATATATGCTGTATGCTTTTTAACCAGGAAATCTTTATTTTTTTCATCATTATACACCATTACAAAAGTTTCTCTTAAAGCTTTAATTTTAACATCCTTTACATGTAACACCGGAATGAAAACCTTAATCGTCAACATCACAATCGTAACAAGCATACTGAGGATTTTTGGATCCATTATTGCAAAACCCACACACCCATTTTTCGCACCTGACACACTGAATCCACTCTCCTCCGCCCTTGTAGTTTCTAAAGTCACACATACAGATGGCACAGGTGTTTTCGTCATACCCTTTCAATTTCTTCGCCTTCTTTCCCTGGCGGAGTTTCTTTTGGAGCTGTGATAGTTGTCCGGTTTCCAGTTCTTCTACCATTGGTCCCTCGACGACAACCTCTTCCGTCACCAAGGGCTCTCCGACGTCTCCCTCTTCCACCCTCATATTTGGTCCTGCAGTTTCCGGTTCTTCTTCCCGTGGGAGTAACCACTTTCCAGGAGAAGCCAAAATCTTTTTCCCTCGCTTCCCTTTGCTCGTGCTCGCTTTGGTGCTTGGTCCCGCTCTGGAATCGTGAAAAAATTCCAGGAGACTTGCGTCCATGGCTCTCTCGACCTGTATGCTATCGGGCTCTTTTGCTAACTTTGAGAGGGGAGCTTCAACGTTGAGGGGAACCAGACTTGTAGCGCGGAGTCCTGCCTTCAGGTTTTCGCCTACGGTGGGAGCCAGGGAATCCATGAGTCGGGACAGTAGACCAATAAACTGTTCATTGGGATCCGCTCCGTCGGGTCTCCTTCCGCCATGAGCTCAGCACGGCTCTCCACTTTTTCTTTAATGGCCCATACACGCTCAGGTCCAGCGGCTGGAGCAGATGCGTCGAGTTGGGTGGCAGAGCAGCCAGGTAGATCTTCCTCTTCTTGGCTCCCTGAATGACAGCAGAGAAGAAATGGCTGGCGATATTGTCTCCAATAACAATCTTAAGGTCATTCGGGGTCGTGCTCTTGTCGAGGTGTGGGACAAGAACATCGAAGAACCACGTCTCGAACAAGTTCATGTCAAACCACCAACTTGGGCTGCTTGCGTATTTGGTTTCCGGTGGGTGTCCTTTTGTCCAGTTCTGGTAGAGATTTTTGGACTTGTATACAACCATTGGTGGCTCTCAGCCGACCCGCAAAACACGATGTTTGTTGACATTTTGGAATGTTCCATCACCCGCTCCACACCTCTACATCCTCGAGGAACAATAACATTTGCAACTCCAGGATCATCCACTACAGGGTTTTCATCGTAGTTGAAAACGTTCTTAGGTTCAGCAGTCTCCAGGACACTATATATGTTCTGAAAGAACTTCTTGACCTCTGGCTCTCCAACTCGTGCTCTTGCACCCTTGATGTCCGTCGCCAATCGTTAACTTAAGTTGTTCCTTGCAGCGAACGCCTTCACGAAGTCGGGACCTGGGACGTTCGTCCTTCCTTTCCATTGCTCCATAACTCGCCCCTGCTTCTCCACGTACTTGGATGTCATGTGACGAATGTCGCTGGATGTCATTGGGAAGCCCCAACTTCTTGCCGTAGTTAGGGGCTTGGCAAGCATTTGCTCTTCCACTTCTTCCAACACAGGTGGATGCCCGGGCTCTCCCATGTGCCTACCGTGGACTTTATTAAGCAATGTGGTGCGCGGGATTCGGAATGTCTTGCTCGCATCGGCCTGCGACATCCCCTTCTTGATTGCATCCAGCGCTTGCTGAATCTGCTCCTGGGAGTAGTTCCGATACTGCCGGGAACCTGGCTTTCGTTTGTAATGCCTCACCATTTCTTCCTTCTGTTAACTGGTCCCGACGCAGATTATGGTACCGTACCGTACTAGAGACAACACGTTCTATTGGCTTGGAAGGACTTTCTGTAATGCGCCGTTGATTGTAAAGAGCAAGGCAGATAAAATTGAACCCTAGTGTCCAGCTGGCTGTACTAAAAAATGCGTTCATTATCAAATAATATTCTCACAACACAACAATGATACCGGTATCACATTTTTCGACGTTTGTTTGTTTCTTGTGTGGACCTTATCCATTGTTCATTAAACAATGTAACACTGACAAATAACAACAAAGAAAGAAAAAATGCGGTACTTATTATTTATATTTAATTTTCTTTTTCTGAGGTGGTTTACGACTCGTTAATAGATACCGTATCAGCCTTATGCATGAAGGTGTATGCAACGGCGCTCACAGAAAGGAAGAATCACTCATCTGTCAAAGTAGCCCCGCTCTATGTCAAAGTAACCCCCAGTGTCAAAGTAGCCCCGTTTTACGGTAGTTTGTGATCGTATTAAAACTTGGTGACATGTTTTGTGTAGGATATTTGCCGTAGTATTTAGTCAGAAAAAAGTGGGGTAGAACAGCAGGTAGAGTATTTATTCGGTACGTGCAAAAGTTCTACTCATTTTCTTTCATGCATACAGAAGTGCGAGCAACACAAAATGGAACTCATCTAGGACTGTGCAAAATCACCAACGCAATCGTTATCTGGTAAGAGATGAATTGAATCGTACGTTTGAAGAAGGAAACAAATCCAAAAAGCTGTTTTGTGGGAAATTAAAAAAAACTGTATAATATGTTTATTATTTATTGAAAGGAAACAATATTGCTACTGAATATTCAAAACGGTCTTCTGATACTTTCGTACTGCTCAGACAGTTTACAAGTATTGTATTTTTTCCTGTAGAGTTAAAAAAAGTTGGTGGATTTGTTTCCTTCTTCAAAGTTATGGAAAAGCTTCTGCTCATTTTTAAGTGCTGAGACGTAAGAATGGAAAAATCGACCAGAAAATGAAGAAAAACGCAAGAGAAACCTTCAAATGAATGTTATTTACAAGAAATGTATGTACAATGAACTCGAAAGTTACAAGAAGGGGGCCTATGTAATAAATTCAATTTTTTCCCGTCTACCCACTGACAGAAATTTCGCCCTACAAATGTGCAAAACTGCTTTTATTCCATAACAGTGATAGCGATAGTTGCTATATGTAAACATCTGTTAACAATAGCGGTTAAAAATATCAGTGTATGAAAACGTATCTAAATGCGAGTTAGTTATTCCCGTCTGTGAAAAAGAAGTTTAAAACAATATTCTAGATTAACCTACTTACCTGTATCCTGTTACGTGTGCAGTAGAGATATGGACACAGGTAGTTCAGTTCCTACAATAACTGTTGTAAAACTATTCTATGTAATTATCGGAGTTTGGATTTACTGGTGGAGAAGAAACAGTATATCAAAACAGAATTAAATCAGGAAAGTATAAAGCGGTGGGTAGGGGGTAGCGTAATTCTTTCGTGCTGAATTAGTATAACTTGCGACTAGCGACAGGAAGGCAAGATTTTTTCAGCTCTTCTCGCAGGGCTGGGCAGCCAAGTGAAACACTTCCGGTAGGAATAGCCCACTCTCGCTTATCCTGAACGATAAGTAACAGCGAGAAGCGCTCAATCCGGCAGCTACAGTTTGGTCTTGTGGTCAAGAGGTCGGAAAACTAAGTCAGGGTTCAAACCCTGGTGCTGACTATTTACATATTTTTTTAAAAAGAAAATTAAAGTTTTTTCGCTTTTTATGTAAATAAACAAAAGTAAATTTAATAAAAGTTGTGATTTACAATTTTAAAAGATGCACTAAAAACTAGGATGTATATAAACCCACCAGGGCTGCGCATGGGGGGATGGTCAGGGTGCGTCCTAAGGGAGATGGGCGGCATCAGCCGCGAGGGGGGGCACAGCCCCCTGTTAGCGGTGGGCATACGCAAAAGTACTGTTTACTCAAAAGTTCTGTTTAGGCAAAAGTTCTGTGGCGCACGGGAAGTGTTTTCAAGTGTGCTCCGGAAGTTGCCAAAATGGCTGCCCAGCCTTGCGCGTCGAGCTGAAAAAAAAATCTTGTAGCAGGAAGAGCTGATCCATCCTCGCGCATGCGCATTACTCCTTAACAGTAAATAGTACTTCCAAACAACTGCATCCAGTTGGCAATTTAGCTTATTGATAGAATGTATCCAAACCTTGGATCCAAACCTGGTGTAGTTTTTTTTTTCTTAATGAAAATAACGTTTTATATGTATAAACGAATTAGAAAATTTAATAAGAGTAGTGAACAAACGCATGTGGAGGTTAGATAAGTCAGGTACGGTATTTTTGTTATTGCACGCACGATTACCTTGTGTTTTCACAATGCACTCTAACTGTCACTAGTCACAAGTGCCATGTAGTAGTGTCTCAAATACAAGGAACTCCTATTAAGGCGGGATCGTTCTCGCACAGGCGCATAACTCCTTCACCGTAAATGAGACTAACAAGCAGACAGTTTCCAATTATCAATTTAGTGGATTGGTAGCATGTCGGAAAGCTAACGCGGAGAACCCAAGATCGAATCATAGTGTGATTTTCTTTGTCTTTTTTAAAGAAAAAAAAAAACGTTTCTCTTTTCATATATATAAACGCTTTGAGCTCCTGCGTAGCCTAGTCGGTAGCGCGCTCGACTTCAGTGCGAGCTGTCCCGGATTCGATTCCCGGTGTTGACCCAGAATCGTGAGGACAATTGGGTAGCTCCTGTGCATAAAATACAGTGGCGATCACAGTGAGAGCTTCGGCTCTCCTCTCCCAACCCGTCTGCACAGCTTGGGAGCAGTAGACTAACTCCTCCCTTCGGGGAGAGGCCTCATCCACTAGTGGATTGAATATGGCTGTGATTTATTATTATTATTATATAAACGCATTAGGAAATTTAATAAAATTAGTAACCAAGGGCACGTAGAAATTTAGTAAAGTCAGGTATGGTGTTATTTTTTATTGCACACGCGACTGAATCGTGTTTTCTGAGACATTCGAAAATAGAACTTCTTGTTTTGAGACGCTAGGGGCCTTGTTCCCTTCTTCAAACTGACTAATATTTCCAAGGCCAGATAAATCATTCTATAACTAGCTATCGTTCTTTCCTTCTACCTTATGATAAGCGCGTATAAATTGAGGTGCGTTTTTTAGTAAAAAACTAAATTCGATTTTTTAGCGTTTGTTCACTTCTTCAAATTGCTGGTTCATTTTTTCTAAAGTATGTGCATTTTAAGGACTTTTTAATGTGCGTACTGTTTTCACTGCCTCAAAGGAAGAAAAATGTATAAACGCAAGACCAGAGCTTTCCTTCGAAATTACAAAATAAAAAGGAATTTCTCTTAAAAAAACTTTAGGTGAAGGAGTACCGAAGCCGGGACCACGGAAAATATGACAAAAAAACGTTAAATGCAAATAGTTATAAAACAAATTAAACAATAACATTTCAAAATAACCTATTTAAAATATAAATAAAATATAAACCACTTTAAAAATAAAATTATGCGATGATCTGGTATCGAACCAATAACCGCTGCATTTACACTCGCATTTCCACTCCACTCGCCTTATCCATTACTCCACGTAGCCAACTATCACCCACTGCTTTCTGAGAGCTCTTTATATCACTTCCGTACACGAGTAACAGACGCTACTAATTACGTAGTGTTCACACGCCATGGTTGTCCACCCTGCAGACAAGTCTCTGCCATTTTGTTCCGTTCTCCCAGCAGTTCTGTTTGTTTAGAAAACAGGAAACAACCTGTTTTACCATTAACAAGCTTCGGAGAAAAATAGCAGCTAAGCCAGTAACTGCTATTTTTCATCGGTTGTAGCAGTCATAGCAATTTATCCCATGTAGCAGTGAAAAATAGCTGCTACGCTAGTTTTGCCCATCTCTATTTCGCACCCATTTTTGAAGGTTTTACTCATGTTTTTTTTTTGCTTTCTTTGTGTATTGTATAGATGCGCCATCCCTTCCAGATATCAAATCCGGCATAAAGTAGATTTTCACATTTTTGGCGTTTATTGCCTTCTTCAAACTGCCGATTCAATTCCACACCGATAGAAGTCCTGTTGTACAGCAATTTTCACAGTCTCCGCATCACGGATGTCCCGAGCGAAGGAGTACTGTGGCAGATAAAATATTCAATTACTGCGAAAATCTTTAGCATATCGGAACATTCGACAAACAATTTATTTTATTCCTGAAACGTGGACTTCATTTATAATCAGAATAATAAATCTGTCAGATACTGTATGTCAGTGATTTCCATTTGTAAAGATTTATTTTTATATATTGATCCATGCATCGAACTATTACAGTTTTCTTTTAACAACATTACTTTCGACATCTTAACTTTGTTCTAACATAAAAATCATTGTCTTCTGGAACTTCACCATCTTCACAGATTGCAGTTTAATATTTCTATACTTTGATTGGCTGACAAACACGAGACCTTAAACACACGTTGAAAAAGAAGAAATTCAACACGGATGACACATTAAACACATGCACCATCTTTTATCCACTTGACAATAATAGGAGAAAAATACTCCAAACAAAAATGATGTAACGTAAAAAAGTTATACGTTTGCCTATTTTATCTTATGAACGACTGTCGATTTGTAGAAATGATTCTGTTTGGCCTTAACTCTGCATACGAAATAAGACCAATTAAATAAACAAACAAGCTAAGTAATGGTTTTATTATAGACAAGACCAAAGCGCCCCCGTATAAATTCAATGTTCTTTTAACATTATCTGAAAAAAAGAATCATAGTTTTCTGCACCGTTTCAGACCATGACAAACCCAACGGTGTATGGTTCATCTCCAAAGCCGGATTAAGACCATTGGGGCCCTGGATCAGGAAAATATATGGGGCCGCATTCAAAACAAATATTTATGATGGGGCATCGTCTCAACATTTCAAAAAGGTCCCTAAATTATAAAGGAGTGAGTCATGTCATTTTCTTTTTAAATTTCTATGGTGAAATGTTTTTTAGTAATTTTTAAAACGTTTTTGGGGCCCTCTTGGTCGCGGGCCTGTAGGGGTCGTGGAGACCATTTGAAGATGCGAATAATTCACGCCCCGAAACACCAGAAAACGTGGACAAACTAGGAAGTTGTATTTCAATGTGTATGAGACTTGGTATTTAGATTTAAAAGGTGGCTGAGTACGAATCTGACATCACATTTGTAAAATTCAAAATGGCGGTCACAAATTACAAAAAACACGCTACGGATCTGAAATTGGGTATATAGATTTTCGACGTCGCTAATTATGAATCTGATACCAAAATTGTAAAATTCAAAATGGCGGATCCAACATGGCGGACACAAATTACAAAAAACAAGCTATGGATCTGAAATTGGGTATATAGAGATTTTCGACGTCGCTAATTATGAATCTGATACCAAAATTGTAAAATTCAAAATGGCGGAACCATTGCTTCCCAATTACCACAACCTCGTCATTCGATGCTCGCAATCCGGCAAGTTAAATACGGAACTGGTGGGTGATTTCTTCCGTAATGTCCTCAAACCTAACGTAGAGAAGTTTCCAGCAAAGAAGACCAGTTGTGATTGTCGATGCCTGGAGTGCTCAAAAGTCAAAGACACTCTACCAAGATGACAGTGTTACGATTACATTAAAAATCCTTCCACCAGATTCCACTGCTTTCATGCAACCATTGGATGTGTTTTGCTTCCATCAGTGGAACTATTTTATGAAACGGTTCACTGAACATTCCTTCCTTACAGGAAACGAAGCACTGCTGCACAGGCGTGACAATGTCTTGAAAATTCATAGCCTCATTTTCAACCAATTTCAATCGACACTGTATCGCCCTTGTTTAGATACACCTGGTACAAAGCGGGTTTTGATGTACCATATATTCCATTTCAAGGTGTAAAGGACAAAAATTTTTCTTTCGACGATCCCATTTGCCAGAACTGCAAACAGAAAGAATCCTGCACTGCATGTTCTTATGTATTTTGTCTTAAAAGCCTGTGTTACACCTGTTTCTTTGACCTCTACCATTATCATTAGTCATTGTACACTCTTTCGCTCATCCTCTTACACGCATGTAACGCACAGCAGTGCATACCTAGGGGGGATTCATAGTGTAAACGGCATGATGTGATACCAGAAACAGTTGTGGAAGCATAACGCATTTTATAATCCAAAGCGCGCACTTTTTCACTGCCATTGCAATGTTGTTCGAAACACCACTATACGTGGACAAACGTCATTTTCTAGCTGAAAGCTCTGATGTATACTACAACAAACTCCCTCTTTATTATCAAGAATCTGCTTCCCCTACTTGCCACGTTATGTACCATACGTATTTTTCTACTACATGTGTAAGCATCACATATGTCCGTTCTGTACATCTTTTTTTGTAATTTTTGTCCGCCATATTGGATCTGCCATTTTGAATTTTGAAACTTTATTGGATTCATAATTAGCGATGTCGAATATTTCTATATACTCAATTTCAGATCCATAGCTTGTTTTTTTCATTTGTGTCCGCCATTTTGAATTTTACAAATGTGATGTCAGATTCGTACTCAACCATCTTTTAAATCTATATATACCAAGTCTCATACACATTGAAACACAACTTCCTAGTATGTCCACGTTTTCTGGTGTTTCGGGGCGCGCATTGTTTGGATCTTCAAATGGTCGCCAAATCGCCATGCCCCCTACAGGCCCCATTCAAGCAAGATATTTCACATGTAACGTGTACTAGGTGTGACCTTTCCAACGATATATAACACATGCAGATCCCCGCATACCACTACCACAACTTCACTTGTGAGATCTAGGAGGGGCACAAATGGAGAATAGCGTACAATGAACAAGGACCTGCTAATTTTAGAGTCAAAGTGATAATTTTTTCTACCTTTTCAGACCATGACGAATTCAACGAATGACTCATCTCTGTGTGACTGGTAGTTACTAAGATCTAAGGGGGAGGGGGGCAGACTATGTGAAAATACATAGGACAAATTGAGACAAATAACCAAATGGATAAAACAACACTGGTGCCCTAATAAATAAATAAATGATCCTACTTTATATAGTTGATGAGCTGCCTCCGTCAGTCGAATAGCTACTAGGATATTCTTTAGTGTGGTGATAGCTGGATCAACTATTGGGAGTATCGTATATTACTCATTACTACCGTATAGTATCCGACTGTACTATAATGAGTACGACTCTTACAGTACCTCAGTGATTCCGCCAGTGTTTACCCCCAAAGTCTCGACAATACTCCCAACTTTAACATTTTTGATGTGAAATATCGATATAAACTGTAGATTACTTACACCCTCCCAAATTTCACTTCACAACCCCCAAACTGAAAATTCTGGCGGAAACCCTGCAGTACCTTCACCGCATCGCCGGCCACGTTGGAAGTACAGGATGAATAATTTTCAATAGTAAAAAGAAATGAAGGAGAATAATCAATCTTGTTCCTCCACAGTCACCCGCAAGACCATGTACGCACCGAAGGGGAGTTGGTAACATGGAGTGGCTGAAAAGGAAATCTATCGGGTTGTTAACTAAGCACAAGAAAAATTCGCATTGCTCTTGATTCAATTTAACAATTAATAAATTTGCTGTGCATATTTCTTTGAAACACGTGAGCAATAACAAATCGGATTGATATGTAAATAATAAATGCATGAGGTATCTCTCGCAGAAAATTCTATGTACGCCCGCACAAGACAAGTATTCTCAAAACACATCACTTGGCTTCGTTCCTCATAATTCATAATTTTTGCGTATTCTAAATCGCTTACTTTGAACAATAAACTCACTTGTAATATCAGATGGATGGAATACTAGTATCAACATTCCAGACCACGTTGTGAATTCTCACCCTGGCGAACATTACGATATCTGAATCTTTAATTTACAAGCCAGAAATATCACACATTCAAAAATAGTGTGGAATACTCTGCAATACCACTTTCCGTGCCTTCTTTTACACATACACTCACAAAAACATAGACGAAACAGAAGTTGGCACTGTTCAGCATAATTTCAATGATAATTTACACGTCTTAAATATATATAATATTTGACACCCATCATAGTAGGAGCGTCACGTACCAGATATCCTTGTCTAACTGTGGAACAGGAACACAAGATGGCGCGGCCCACAAGCCAACAACAGCGCCATTAACTCGAACCAAATTCAAGACGGCAAATACAATACACAAAATCCACTAAATAACCAGGAAAATAACCAGAAAATCATACACGAAAAACACCATAAGTAATCGATTCCACATCTAATTACAGCACAGTACCGTACACCACTTTAAAAAAAAAAAAAAAACTGTATGTCCTATCCTTAGAAACTCACAAGTTTGTTTATGATGGTAACTACAATTCAAAAAACAAGCTTCTGAGACATCCTTTTCTCACAAAGCACTGACAAACACACAGACACACACACACAGGCCTGAACACATATTGAGAGGAAGAGAGGAGGGAAATACCAATTTTTCTTCTTGTTAAAGTCAATATGGGTTCGTTTCGCAGACGACTTTCCTTATTTTCACCTTGGATTTTGGTGGTGACTCAATCAGGTGAATTGGGTGTTGTGTGGAGTACTTGTGGGGTGAGGGAGCAAAAGGTGAAAGGTTCATTGAAGTGGAAGAAGAAGAGAAAGTCTTAGTAAGAGAAGAGAAAAAAAATGAGAGAAAGGAAGGGAAAAAAAGGAAAGAAAGAAAGTTTGAGAAATGGCCGTGACAACCTTCGTAATGACATCACAAACAAAACCCGGCAAAGTCGGCCTCCAGCTGTTCCTCCGATAACGGGTACACAAAAATCGATTTTGTATGAGTTTGAAGTCGAGGCGAGAAATGATTTCCAACGAAATAGTTCTCTTTATTTTTTTCTTTCACTCTTTTATTTTTTATGGATTGGAATGTAAAAAAAAACAAGGCTCAAAAACAATGAAAAAAGAGAGACAGAGAGAGACTTTGTTCTACCCTTTCCATCTTAGTGATATCAGTGATTATCGATAGAAGTTTCTGTTCTAATGGCAGAGGTTAATCTGTCTTGTGTTCTCTTTCAGAAACTGTGACGACAAGACATTACTAAATACAATTCTCAATGGAGTATTCGATGTTTTCACGCAAAGTTGAGCAATCGTACTGCTTTCTCAACATGTAAGAACTTGTAGTTAAAAGATACAATATCGATGATGGATTACTCGCAGTAAATGTCAAAAACTTGCACCTAGAGAATCATTGTGATCATTGTGATTGAACTAGGAGTTGAGTATCAAATAGTCCATCTCCATATTTATGTGCATAAAGACAAAAGGCGTTGTATTACATCTGGACCTACGGTCACTGGCGACATTCCTGCAAGACCTCAATTACACCTTTCCTGTTAAATTCACCCGGTCCTTTTCCAGTGAGCACATAACTTTTCTAAATGTGGATGTCTGACTCAGGAAAAATCGACCTCACACTGACAGGCGCATCAAACTCATCAACAGCATGCAATATGTCTGTTTCAATAGCTCCGATTCATACCATACCTCTCACACGCTCTTGCTGTCCGGGGCATTGGCATCTGTTGCTCTGACGATGTACTTGAAAATTATTTCAACACCTTATCCTTAGCTCTTATCAACCATGGATAGCGTAGTCACCTGATCCATAAACAATTGGACCATGTTAATCACCAAAACTCAACCGGACACTTCATTTCAATATTCTCACTCAGTACAATTTGTCCTAAGGGACAACAAAAACTCCTCAAACTAGCACATCTCATATTGACTGCGTCACATGAGACTGAAAGAGTTTCTTTATCATGTCCCAAAATATTCAACCACACTCCTTCTTAACATGATCCTGACCAGAACTGGACCCATTTAGTCCCCTCCCCCAGATATATCCCACTGAAAAACCTGTCCTATTTTTTATCCCAGCCTGATTTTCGAGCATCCCGTAGCTGCATATTCTCCAACCTTATTTACATCTTACGCTGTAATCCATGTTCCGCTCTCTACTTTCGAGAAACCCAGATGCATCCGCATCAACAACCACAGCTACTCCTCCAGATTACAACTACCTCATCTCTGCATACCAGAACATTGAGGTCGTACCTTTGACGAAATCTTCTCTGTTAGTATACTAAAATTATCAATTATGATTCACCTACAACAGTTAAAAAGAGATGGGAGCATATCTCTATCCTCTCCACAAACTCATGTAGCTCGGTCTTAAGTGCATGTAGTCCACTTCTTTTCTGGTCTGTTTATCATCTTTGAATGTTATAATTAATTTTCTTCCTCTATTATTATTATTCCCATGCTCATTCTTTACCCTCATTAGTCCTTCAGGAAACCTCTCACCAACTCCTAGTTTTCTCCCTCATTCCCCACTTCCTTCACCATTCAGTGTTTTTCCGGTCTATCTAGTAATTTTCTTGCCCCGTGACCTGGCCACCCCGTTACACAACGTTTTGGCAATATTGCAGCTTCTCATCACTTTTTCTCTCTCTTTTTCTGTTAACATTCATATCATGTGATCAAGCCTTTGGCGAAACGATGCACCTTATGTGAGAAATTAGCAAATTTTCGTGGTAATTATATAGATACACATTTTATGTATTAATACATTCCATACACAGAATGCCAGAAAATTCTCTGATAACTCAAAAGTTAGAATAAATGAAACACAATCATGAAAGAACAGAAATTTGGAAAACAAAACATTTACGAAATAAATGATTCTGTAAAAACGTTAAACTCAATAATTTCTGCGAAAAGTAGTTCAAACATAGTATTTTATATTTAAAAATATGTTTTAATGCTTGTTTCTGTAATAAATTATATGTCAAACATAGCATGGAGATGGCAAGATACTTGTTTCATTGGGGTATGCTCAGTACACGAAGCAAAATGTTATTTAAATAGAACTTCTGACATAGTTTTGTAAATTTTTACTTCAGAATATACCAGACAGAAACACTGACCATTTTATTCATATTTAACTACGTCGACCATTGATTTTTCGCCTATATGTCAATTACTTCCTTATGTAATATTAATATGATATTAACATGTACGATTTCTTGCCATGACATGCCATAGTGCATGTGTGTGATATAATGACTTAATTTAAATCCAGGAAACAGATCAATTGAATATATAGGGTGACTCACGAAATTCGTAATAGAGCGATAACTCAGCTCCTAGTGCACAGAAATCTTTGAAACAAAAAAATGTTCATACCAAAGTGTATGTGCCGAGTCACGTGGTCATGCTTCTGAAATCAGGGGCGTCTCGGGAATACCTCTACGGGGGGAAGGCAACTTCAAAATTTTTAATAGCAACAGGGGTTGATTTTGCCCCCTTTGAAACAATCGCTCAATTTTGAATAACTTTTAGAGGAAACACTTTTCGATAACTCATACAGTTTGGCAGCTAGAAGACCTAATTGGTGGTCAAAATTAACATGGTGTAGAGCGGTTTCGGGATTCTGTGACTCAAAGGGAATAGTAAATGAAAGTTCCAAACTAAAGTAAAATACTAAATGGAATATACGGAATCAAAGGGTGAAATTTTCAAAAACAGGGGCGTCCCGGGTTTATTGTTACGGGGGGTAACTTCAATTTTTTAAATAGAAACAATGGTTGATTTTGCTTTCTTTGATACAAATACGAAAGTTTGAACGACTTTTAGAGAAACTATTTTTAAAAGTCTTTAGTTATAAGAGCTGCTTGGTAAGTTAACTGCTGACCTACCAATTAACTCTTCTAATTGTGAAACATTACGAGATATTAAACAATGTTTCACTTTCGTATGAACATTTTTTGTTTCAAAGATTTCTATGCACTAGGAGCTGAGTTATGGTCCTATTATGGATTTCGTGAATCACCCTGTATATACTGTGTATGCGTGTGTGAGAGAGCATGCATATATGGGTCTATATTCTTACCATATGAGTACATTTAATAAATACAAACAAATACGTACGAGCATTACGTACCGATTTCAGTTCTACTGATTTTGATTTACAGTAGCTTACATAGTTCATTTGTTCGCAAAGGTTTTGAACTAAAACACATTGATAGCCCAGTATATGTTTAATACATTGCCAACAAAATAACTAGTATCATACAGGCACGGATGTAACACATGTTGCCGGAGTTAGACTTTTTTTTCTTAGAAACTTTATCTATTCCTTCAAACAACCCGTTTATTAAACCGATTATAACATTTCTCTGTGTGTAGAGATTCTGCATGGCTGCTTATCGAACACAAGAAAGAAATTGTCAATTTAACAGTTTACAAAATTTGTGCAGGGGTATTAGTAGTGTAGTCCAAAAATATTCCCAATATTACAGTAAATCCTAGGCAACAATCTTGGCGGAGAGTAACACTGAGTGATATATTTTATCTCAGTCTACCTCACTATGTCACTTTTAACCAAAAAAGACAAAGTTGAAAATATCCGTAAATTGTCAACAACTTAACTACACCTGGCAATCCTGAAAAATGAAAAAAATATCTTAATTTCACTATTTTCACGTAATGAACAACTGGCAGTCGGAATTCGCACCTTAAATTACAGGGTTTCAGAGTATCCTTCTTCTTAAGGATATACGTAAAAGGATTCAAACAATAAAAAATGAAGAAAATAACAAACCTACCGTAAGCAACGTGGAAAGCAATGACATAGTGAACCATCCAATACTAATCAGAAGCGTACAATAGCACTAACCAGGTCAACATCAAAACCTCACCGAGAAGAAACGTGGAAGAGAGGAGACAGTGATCAATTAGCCATGATGCAAAATTAAATAAAGCAAATGAAAAAAAAAAAAAACAGAATTTGAACTTAAATTTATTATTATCGCCTTTAGCCACCTAAGCCTCAGATCGTAATAAGGTGGGGAAAAGGAAGCAGGAAGGATTCGTCGAGTGCCTAATTTGAAGGTACTATTTGACTAGTGTGGCTGATGGAAACCCCTGGAAAACCTCAGTCAGGGTAGTCAGCCGCGGTGATTGAACCAACGACCTCCTGAATACGAAACCAATGTTCTACCACTGAGCTACGTCCGCTCGGTTTAAGCTCTAAGAGTTCTATAGTTAACTGTCACTTATAAAAACTTAAGGTGTTTCCCTTCCTGAGAGGGAAATAGATACAGTCCTATTCGTATACTATATTCCAATCCTCATTTTAACGTTCTATTGATCAGATTGATACTGCCTATTATTCGTGGCTAGCCCCATTCTATCTTGAATTTATTTATAACTAACCCAATAATCTGTTCGTGATTAGGTACGCCCAGTGCTGACCGCACAGCCGTTACTCAGGTGGACGTAGTTCCACTAAACACGGACAGATGGCTTCGGGGCAGGCTCAGGGCCTATAGGCCTGCTACGCCAGTGTTTTTTTAAAATAGTTTCTTTGTATATTAACGTAAAATAGCAAATCAGTTTACTTAAGGAATCTATTATTTCAATTTACAAAACACTTCAGTTAATGTCATTATTAATTAGGGTACATGAATTCCCGAACCTAGCGAGATCGAGATTGAAATGTCTGTAAAGAAATTGCAAAACTTCAAATCACCAGGAATAGACAATAATATTCCATCCGAATTAGTTAAAGTAGGAGAAACGGCACTAATCAAGGAACTACATAAATTGATAAACGCTAAATGGAGAAAGGAGGAGCTTCCAAAGGAATGGAAAA
>JAGDQP010041766.1:0-16781 GCA_022664845.1 Lepisma saccharinum | reverse complement strand
ATCCACATCTTACCCCTACGATCTGCACCTCAACACGCCGTTTGTGGCAGGGGGTCTTTATTCATTAAGCGCGAAAATGTATCCTGGACTTAACCTTCAGTAAATCTTACTCGTTTTTTCTGCATTTTCAACACTTTTCCTTCCGCAATCCTATCCAGTACTCACATGCTGTACAGTTGTCAAGTGTTTTCCAAACGATGCGCCGTCCGCTACGTGTCACTACTGTCGTCCTAGTCTCCACATGTGTGCGTCTCTCTTGCTTTACAGCATGTGTACGGTATTAATACCGAAATATTGCAAAAAGTTATGTGATGATTAATGTTGTGTTCGTGTGTTTGTGTGTTTCTTTCTCTTCGGAACAGATAAGCTGTAAGTATTTTCCTTACTTTTAACCATAAATTTATCTTATTTTTTAAATATGTATGTCTCTTATACGAGAATAGTTCAGAAAGGGTATTTTTTATTTTTATCCCTTCCAATTAATTAATGGCGGCCATTTTTGTACTCCGGCATATACCATAATTAGTGTATAAGAATAACGTAATATTTCTGAACTGATTTATCATGAAAACAAACATCCTTTAGCTCTAAAGTCTTCTTGATAATTTTAGTCACCTACATGAAAAGTTTAGAAAGTAATCGAAGTTGCTAAAATTGTATGCAAATTTAATTATCGAAATAGAATGTGTCGTTTTCCAGAGTGCTTTTTTTTTGCACGGAATGGATTGAATATCAAAGTTATCTTTTTGTGTAGTAAGTAATAAAAGTATTTTGAAGAGAAATAGAATATGAAGGCTGATATGAGAAGCTTTTCCAAAACCCAATATTTCCAAATTTTTTTTCTGTCTCATTTAATTTACAAGTTCCCGATTCGATTTTGCTGTCAGATTGAACGTGAAAGTAGACTATCCAATTAAAACAAATGGTTTAATATAAGATTTGCTTCAAAATGGAATCAGGCACTTGTATATAAAATACAGAAAATTGAAAAAAAAAAAAAGAGAAACATCGAAATATCTTCTCATTTTAATTTAAACTGCCTGGTCCTTAACTTTATTGTAAAAAGACACAGCAAACGTTACAGTTCCAATGTTCAAACATCTTTCTCAGACAAAACACTAACAGTTCATAAAAATGCAGCAGGAGGCCAAGGGATCCTTCATATATGTCCTCCAAACTTCTCACACATGTTTCCTTAGGGTTTTTAAATGATTTTTTAAAACCCAAAAATTCTATTAGATGCATACTGAAGCCCATGGTGGGACAAAATGTACAAATCTATTTTTTCCAGACGTTGTACATTTGTGTACGGTAGTATCTTCAACTTCGACATTTGAGTTTGAAGGATGTTAACATGTTTGTAAATTGGTGGTGAATACTTTTCATAAACGTCTGCATTGATACTTTTTTACATGTGTCGCAATAGAAAAATGGCCGCCATTAATTAATCGGTTGGGATAAAAATACAGAAGTACCCGTTTTGAGCTATTCCTATTTAAGGGATGTAAATATTTCTAGGAAAAACATTTTGCAAGTGGCCGAGAAAGCAAGCAGAAATATTTCAGATGTACTAGCCCCAAAGAAGTGAAATACAGTATGGTAAAAAAAAATCCTGGAAAATAAAGGAAAAAAGATCCAACCGTTTTCTCTTTTCCTAACGTTTGTAGACATTTCCAGCGATACTAAGGTACAATCTGATCTTTCCCACGGTGATGCTGATTTGAGCTAATTCCCATTAGAGACCGCAAATTTCGGACATTTTTAAATTTCAAGTAACCTTCACCCATGACAGCATTGGGGCCCAACATATTTTCATATCACATAGTTTGACCACAAACTGTAAATTTGAGGACAATTTATTTTGGGGTGTTGCTATTTAGCTGAGAAAATATACGTTAAAACCTTAAAAAAAAGATATTAAATGCCTTCTTTTTTGCCGCTCAACAGTGGAAAGCAACGATGATCCACTAAATTTTTGAATAGTCATCATCAGCTAATATAGTATTATCACTATATGTAAACAGAAACTTGGGTTATATGCCTTGTTCGCATTTTCGCAACAATAGTAGTCCGCGACTTTTAACTTTGGGGGTTCAAACTGGGCAGGGGTAATTTTTCCAGGAGCGAAACTTGAAAACGTCATCACCTATTTTCATGTAGTAAAAAATTAGAAGAATCAAGGAGTACAACTATGATACCTTGTCTGAATTTCTAAACAATGGCTCTTAAGTTCCATGACATCTGTCTATAATAAACAAATCTGGTTTTACGAACTGTATCCTTTCTTTTGTATTATGTCTTCCATTGTTTCATCTATTTACCTGTCGACATCCTCAGAGATGTTATCTATTTTATTTGAAATTTGCGATTCTTGTTGTCTAAAAGATAATTTGAATCATAGCAATCGCAAATTTTAAATCCAATTCGTAACGCCACTCAGGATGTCGACGGATAAGTCGATGAAAGGCTTTTACTAAACACACTTGTTTATTAATCTATATGTGTGAAAAGGAGTGTTCGGTCTTTTGATTGTCTGTTACTTCTACACGTGTTCACTGGTCTATATCAACCTTTACACACATGTTCGTTAGTTAGTGAGACGCGTAGAGGTACTGTGGCCGCCGAAGTTGTCAGTGTTGCCAATCTATTTTAATAATCTAATATTTCATATTGCTTCCATAGACATTATTCAACACAATTGTAAAATATTGTGAGTGTTCTGTTCCTAAGCATCCCAGTTTTCAGTATTGCCGAACCAATTGTAAAGTTCAGTTTTTCAAGTGGACCTCAAATAGTTGTGTATGCATCCGCACTAAAGTTGACGTGAATACTGGACAGCATAAAAAATACTTTGCATCTCTCCACTCTGCAACGATTCTATTGTTACCAACCTACTTGACACCGCGCCAACGGACGAGTGTACAGACTCGTATCTAGAGGCTGGTTTCTGAGGAGGTGTAGAGCATTCGAGGAAGGGAAGGTTGTGTGTTTGGGCCGAGGTGTGTCTGGGTTTAAATTATATAAAATGCATATAATTTTGCATAAAAATAATACTAATTTTACGAAAAAAAAAAAGATTTTGCGGAAGGGGGTGGGTTACGTCTGCTGGTATATCAGCTAGTAGATTTATATCCAAACCCTTTTTGAAAGTATGTTGAGTTCTAAGACGTGTTTCGAAACCCCAAAAATTATCCTTAAAAAACGTAAATTGAACATTTTCCGTCATAATATAATTTAATGGTTTTATCCGGTGTGCAATCCACATCAACTTTTAAACACGTTATTTTGAACAACCTTCAAAAGAAACACCATAAAGGGAAATTCCTGAAACTTGGATTTTATATAATTTCTTCATTTACTATTACTACAGAGTGGTAACGTAATGTACGGACAAATGTACAGGAACGGTAGTACGTAAAAGAAAGAGAAGCAGTCGTAGGTAACGGGCTGGAAATTCCGCCTCGCATCAGAGCTACAGGCTGACGAAATCGTGGGAAAATGAATTTTAGAGCTTGATATTTCCAATATAATTAACAGTAGCATTGATGCGGCATAATATCGTCAAAAACTTCAAACTTGCTCTATCCAAAAATGGGTGATGCAATAAGTGCACAAGAGATTCCCCAAAGGAGGTGGAGGATTCTCCGAAATTCTCTGAAGTAAAAGTGGGTCAAAGGAAAAGTGTATTCGTGAACTTTTCGTTTCTGATAAGCCCAGAAATGTTCAGTTGGGCGGAAGTATGATCGGTTTGGAAAGTTGTCCTTCCTCGCGACGAAAGTCATGCTCAATTCCCGCATTTTGTGAAAGTAGCAACTGCGCAATGAACTGCTGCGAGATGGGGTCCAGAGATGTAACCTTGATTATCAGGATAGAGCTGTTGAATATACGGGTGCAATGCATTTGTTTCAGCGATCATCCCTCCGCGGGACTCTTGCAAAAATGGTTCTGGATGTCATTTTGGGACGGTGCATTACGACACCGCCACTTTCACTACGAAGTTGCCCTTTTTATGTGAACTTTTGGCTGGCGATGCTACTTCATCCTGCTTCAAAAAATATTTGACCGGATGTGGGGAAAGGAAGGGGCAGTAGCTTTGGTTGTCCAAATAAACGTCCAGATCAAATAGAGCATCTTTGGTTGCCTTAAACAAATGGGACAGTCGTTTTCGCTGCTTCTTATTTTGTTCAGGCTTGACTTCAGGGCCAATTTTCTGTTTCCTTTGCTTTCTATCTTGCACTACCTTCTTCGTCGTTTTGTGACAGTGCCTGAATTTCTTCCCCACTTGTCTGTAGCTGAAGATGACTTTCGTGTGCAGGGTCCTTTACATAATTCGGTTCTCAGTTCTGTCCAATTTCTTCCTCGGGCGACCAGATCCTGTCTTACTCTTCACTCCCTACGCATTTACTATCTTCATTAGAGACTTGTAAACCCAACTTCAGCCACATTCTTCCTTAACAAAATGTTTTACAGTCTCCGTCTTACTGTCAAAAGGACACTGTAGGAGAAGTAGCTCCAAATTTTCCTGTTCAACTATTGCACATTAATTTCATTTTATTTCTCTGAACATTACGCAGCGTTAAGCAACACAGACTGGGTACCGTTCAGATCTTCGACTGTGTACGTTTTAATGACCATCGCTGATTGGGTGTTTTATTCATGCGGCACGTGAGATAAATTGTGGACGTTTTTCCTCCCCACCCGTCACATCTTATGACTTCATTCTGTTTCCACACAAGGTTTTTAATCCAGAAGGATGCCCCACATTGCAATGTGCATATGCAGTGTGATTTTTAACTTCTCCCCCCCCCCCCCGAGATAGTATCTCTTACCTAGGCCCTGGCCGACTACTTTCCAACATCATCTTCTCCACTTGTTATGAGAAGAACAAAGGTAATAAATAAACTCAAATCAATTCCATTCCACTCACATAATTTAGATACTTTTTGACTTAGAGCTATTAAACAAATAATGAGATGGTGATATGAGCTTCTAAAGATGGGAACTAAAGTTTTTGTAAAGTAAGTTCCAAACACTCCGTTCAATAGGCCCGGATGGACTTGAACCCGTGACTATGCATACAGTAAGCGAGCGCGCTAACTCCTTGGCCATCCGTGGGTCTGCTCTTTGTTATTAATCTCAGTTTAAGTTGCTGTGGTTTCATAAGCTGTCGTGACATGACCCCGTTTGACAGCATATGCGATTTTTTCGAATACTGAAAATGCATTTATACTTTCTGTGTAGTTTTAAAAACGCAGTAATTTTAACGCGATAAGTAACGTAAAGAAATCGTCAAATGCTGTACTATTGCTTCCTAACAAATGTTTTGCACATTACGATTCCAAGGACTCTTCTTGTTTTCTACATTTTTTTAAAAAAGAATAGCCTTATAGAAAGGGATAACAAATCATGAAGTTGGTCTAATTAAACATAAAAGGAGAAGGGGTGGGTGTAATAAAAAGTCTAACCTGACGACTAAAATAACACGCCATCGCTTTCTAACTAGGGCTTTTAACTAATGTTGAATCTGGGACACAATTGAAAATAACGATATTGTAGGGACTTCGGGTTTGAAGGCCCGGACCGAGTGGCTGTGGTAGAAGGTTGACTTAGTATCGGGAGGTTGTGGGTTCAATCAGAGCGGCCGACCATCTTGTCAGGTTTATCCAGGGTTTTTCCTGTCTTACCAGGCAAATGCCGGAATGATACTTTCAACTTAGGCCCTAGCCGACACCTTCCCGCAGTTTTTTCCCTCCGCTATCCCAGCCTGAGCCTTTGACGTCTAAAGGTTATCAATATAAAATTCAAATTCGAAACCCCGAAGGTATGAATTTAGGATGTTTGTAACATTAAAACCAAAAATGAAATATTGATTCAATTAAATATTTACGTAAGTTTAAGACAGGAAAATATTCTCAATTCGTTTACTGTTGAGAATAGCAAATCAACTGTTTTTTGGAAGATAACACTAAATGCTTATTTCTTGAAAGGAAATTAATTTTCTTCCATGCCAAAAAAGAAAACCATGAAAAGATTCAGAATAGTGATGCTGTTAATGTTAGGTGTTCTCCCTGAATTTTCCTGAGCAAGGGGAAAACGATGCTGCTTGTTATTGCCTTCCATTGGAAGATCATGACGGATGAAGGATGGAATCTACAGGTTAAAGTGGGCTCCGAACTACCTGTGCCCCCACCGGCTATCGAACCAGGGACACTTCGATTACAAGGCAGTGAGCGTTACCACTCTCTCACATAAAATATATTATTGTCATTCTTTCACGTTAAACTCATTGTCAATTTCGTATATATATGACAAGAGCGCGACTGAGGGGGTAAAGAAAGTGGTAATGCATATGGACTTTGCCATACAAAGCAACAAAAGCATGATTATGCTGAGAGTAAAAAGAGACTAGTTTTGTCACAGAAAAAAAGAACTCACCAGCGACCCCAACCCCACCCACAGAAGGCAGTGGATGACAAAGAACATAATTTTACATCTATCTATAAACCATGGAACCAATGTTTTCATTTGAGCAAAATCCAAACAGAAGAAGATGTCCTGTTATCTTTGATGTTTTGTTATTGCTTACTGGTGGTGTGTGTTTTCGTAATCGGAGGCGAGGAAGAATGTGGCTTCGGAGCTAGATCCTATTTTCCTCGAAAGTTAGGAATAGGCAATCGCTCACTGCGATGTTAAACTATTAAAGTCCACAAAGACTAAAATATTAAAATAATGATTTTGTTTTGATAGATTGGAGCGCTAGAACATGTTACCTCATACTTTCCAAGGAGGGAAAAAAAACTATATCCCTGGTTGGGATGATATTCACAGTCAACAACCGGGGATGAAAACGGCACGTACCAGGGAAAACCACCCTATCCCGCAGGCAAATCGAACACTGCAATGGGCATAATGCACGTGGCAAGCATACCACATGGAACGCTTATTTTAAATCTATCGAATATAGACTCGATGTTGCCATATTGGGCTTAAAATGCACCGCATATGTTCTCAATGTAACAACTGACTACTTTCTATGAAATTGAGTGTACATGCCAACGTCAATTGGAATGTGGAAATATCAGTTACACGTACAATGCTGGACGTAACAGAGTACACGCAGTTCGTAATAGAGAAGATATTTAAGCAAAATAATAGCAAACTTCATTTAAACGAACACTTTGATTATTCCGCTTTATAGTTATCTGGAAACCTCCAACACTTTTATCCGAATAATCCCGACTCGACCCTACATCACTTACAAAATTGAAATAATATGTTGTTTTTAAAGTGACGTAGGAGATTCCACTTGATAGAATTCAAAGAGAGAATTCCACTTGAGAGTTTTCAGCTTGTAAAAATTTGGCATAACTCTAAAATAACTTTCGTGATTTGTTATTTTCATAAATTCTACTGTTTAGGAATAATCACAGGGAATTAGAATGTAGAGAACTGTCAACCTGCAAAGCTTACAACATGTTTTTTATCCAAAGTGATTTACACTTAAGCAGTATACTCGTCAGTACCAACACGTTGAAAACTGGTCCCATCTTCTATTTAAGGTTTTCAAGTTGACTTTTTTTCTATCCATTCAATGAACGAGATTGCTTTTTCAAAGAGAAATCCTTGAGTTTTGCACTCTGTCTATTAAAATACACGTTTAATTTTAGTGCAATGAATCCAGTAGTCTCAGAGAAAGAAGTTACTGACGTGATATTGGTCAGATCAAAATTGAGATAAAGTACCGGTACATTCATACGAAATATCAAAACATATTTCACTTAAAAGATATGAAGATTTTAATGTAGATTCCAACTAAGCGAAATATTAAACTTATTTTGAATTGAAATTTTCAACTGGCTCTCCCAAGAAATTTCTAGTATGCAACTGGTTTCTCAAATATCATTAATCAATTCTGAATATCCACTTGCCATCTCATTATTTGTTTCATAGATGTAAGTCAAAGAGTATCTGAGGTATGTGAGTGGAACGGAACTGATTTGAGTATACTTATTACCTTTGTTCTTCTCATAATAAGTGGGGAAGATGATGTTGGAAAGTAGTCGGCCAGGGCCTAGGTAGGAGATACTATCTCGTAGGGAAAAGAAGTTAAAAATCACACTGCATATACGGATTGCAATGTGGGGCATCCTTCTGGATTAAAAATCTTGTTTGGAAGCTGCATGAATTCATAAGATATAACAGATGGGGAGGAAAAACGTCCACAACTTATCTCACGTGCCGCATGAATAAAACACCCAATGAACGATGGCCATTAAAACATACACACACGAAGATCTGAATGTACCCAGTCTGTGTTGGTTAGCGCTGCGTAAATAAAATGAAATTAATGTGCAACAGTTGAACAGGAAAATTTGGAGCTGCTTCTCCTACAGCGTCCGTTTGACAGTAAGATAGATACTGTAAAACATTTTGTTTAGGAAGAATGTGGCTGAAGCTGGGTTTACAAGTCTCTAATGAAGATAGAAAATGCGTAGGGAGTATAGAGTAAGCCAGGCTCTGGTCGCCCGAGGAAGAAATTGGGCAGAACTGAGAACCAAGTTATGCAAAGGACCATGCACACGAAAGTCATCTTCAGCTACAGACAAGTGGGGAAGAAAGGCAGGCACTGTCACAAAACGACGAAGAAGTTAGTGCAAGATATCGGATACATAGAAAGGAAACAGAAAACTGGCCCTGAAGTCAAGCCTGAACAAAATAAGAAGCAGCGAAAACGACGGTTCCATTTGTTTAAGGGAACCAAAGATGTTCTATTTGATCTGGACGTTTATTTGGACAACCAAAGCTATTGCCCCATCCTTTCTAATATTTTGTTAAGAAGGAAGAAGCAGCATCGCCAGCCAAAAGTTCACATAAAAAGGCCAAATTCGTAGAGAAAGTGGCGGTGTCGTTATGCACCGTCCCAAAAAGATATACAGAACAATTTTTGCAAAAGTTCCGGGGAGGGATGAACGCTGAAACGAACATCAGGGAATGCCTTGCACCCGTATATTCAACAGCAATATCCTGATAACCAAGGTTACATCTTCGGACCCCATCTCGCAGCAGTTCATTGCGCAGTGACAACTTTCACAAAATGCGGGTATTGTTCATGACTTTCATCGCGAGAAAGGACAACTCTCCAAACCCATCATAGTTGCGCCTAACTGAACAGTTCTGGGCTTAGCAGAAACGAAAAGTGCACGAATACACTTTTACTTTGACCCACTTTTACTTCAGAGAATCCTCCACCTCCTTTGGATTCTCCGAATGTATTGTGCCAATATCCTTCTAGTTTGTGGAAAATAATCATCGGAACAAAATGGTTAGTATAAGTAAGAATTAGGACAAGATGGCTGGAATTTTAGGCAATAGATTGTAAATGTACAAATGGAATTGTTGTTTATCTTGTTAGGTGGGGTCTTATAGTCAATAATTATGATACTAGGTTGCAAGTCTAGGGAAATGCGGAACAGGAACATTAAGATCTAAAGACTTTTCTTTATAAGAGACTATGAAGGTCACTGTTTTGCTGTTAACTTATGGCCTTGTTTTAATTACTTGAACTTAAAATTAACGGAGATATTAGAAGTCCTATTGAGGCAATAGAAATAGTTGTTAGTCTGATTATTTCTTGTCATTTTGATTGGGTTATTTTTGTTCAGGTTTGGATTGTGTGCGTTAAAGTGAATGCGGAGTACGCAATGCGTAAATAATAATATAAAGTAATTCGAGCTATTGCGATTATGATTAGGAGGGGGCCAATAAATAGTATTTGGGTTATTTTTGTAATGATAATTCATTTTGGTAGAAAGCCTAAGAATGGGGGAAGACCGCCTAATGAAAGGGTACTAGTAAAAATCACAAGTTTTGTAATTGGATTAATTTTGTACGAAAGACTTGATTTAGGTAGTAAATTTTGGACATTGAAAAGAGTGAGGTGATTGAAGGGTAGTGTAGAGAATGAAGTATAAAAATCATATTGTGTTATGACATAAGATTGTTGTTAGGAATCAGCCTATATGAGCGATCGAGGAAAAGGCTTTAATTTTTCGTAGTGAAGTTTGATTGAGTTCTCCAATGGCCCCAATTGTTACTGATGAGATAATGAACAAGAATATAGTACTGGGGATAATTGTTGTCTGTGTATGTTATAAGTGTAAGGGGGACTAGTTTTGTCATCTTATCAATAATAGGCTGTTTATGCCTTCTATTACTTCTACTAGTCATGAAATGTAGGGCCTAATTTGAGAGCTAGAGAGGTTATTATAATTATGTTACCAATATTTGTTAGTAAATGGCTATGGAATGATAATATCACGACGGCTAGAATTATTGAGGCTGAGGCTTGCACTAGGAAATATTTTAGCGCAGATTCGTTGATTGTTGGTTTTTGAGATTAGGGGGATAAAGGATAGAAGGTTAATTTCCAATCCTATTCAAGCTCCATACCATGAGGTTGATGATACAGAGACTAGTGATCCTATAATCGATGTTAGTGTAAACATTAATATTATAGGATTGGTGAGCATTAGAAAGAGGAGGGTTAACTTGAAACCTTCATTGGTGGGGTATGAGCCTATTAGCTTTATTAGCTTATCTTTCTTTTATACTTTAATGTAGGGTGCATGTTAACTTTTGGTGTTGAAGGAGAAAGTTTAATTCTTTCAGGTATAAGCGAGTTAGTAATGAAAGTATATGTTTATACATTATTTATCCTATCACGATAATCCTTTATTCAGGCATTTCATTTATTTTTATAAAATATAAAAAGTTATTTGATTAAAGGGATTAATAAAGATTTAGGGTTTGTGTAATAAAAACAGGATAAAGTTGTCCAAAGTACATTAAGGATTACAGAGTATATTATATCTTAATTAATAGCTATATTACCGGCTAGATAAATAAATGATGTACATACGATTCAATTACTTGCTAGTATTTACAGCATATGCTTATGGGGGTTTTAAATATATATATTAGGATACAACGAAAAAAAATTATATCCTAAAATATATATGTGCGCGGAACGCAGGTGAGCTGTTGTTCGGAGAGCTTGTGGCGATTATATTATTCTAATGTTTGTTGTTACCGGGAAATAGTCTTTATGATTTGAATGCATATAACTTTATAATTTGTAAGTAAAGTTTTATTCTGGCTTGTTTTTCTTTTTTGTGGTTTTTGTACATGTATTATTTTGAGTAAGGTAGAGTTAATAGTGCTTTGTTTTTAAGGATTAAAGTATGCAGGAATGATTTAACAGTGCTTGATTTTATTTATTTAATGTAAGTTTGAGGTAGGTAATTGTAATAAGTTCCGGTAAAATTCGTGCGAACTGCCGCGGTTAGACGGGGGGAGCAAAGGGAAAAGATAATGATTAGTTAATATTTTGTTTAATGAGAATTAATAGAATTATTTTGGCAGATGAAATTATTATGCTTGTTTATGTTCTTTTTATTGAGGCTATGAAAGTGTTAATATAAACTAGGATTAGATACCCTATTATAAACATTGTAAAGTTAGTGATGAAAATTGGGGTAGTAATAGTTATGTTCTTGAAACCCAAAGAATTTGGCGGTATTTTAGTCTATTCAGAGGAACCTGTCCCGTGATCGATAGTCCACGTTATAATCTTATTATTGTACGCAGTTTGTATGCCGCCGTCGTTGAGGAAATTTGAAGGTGATTTTCATTATTTTAATTAAAGTTAAAATCAGGTCAAGGTGCAGCGGATTGATAAGTGGAGATGGGTTACAATAATTTGATTATAACGAATTTTTATTGAAAGATATGATGAAGGTGGATTTGAATGTAATTTTGAGTTATATTATTCTGTTGAATAGAGCTCTGAAATATGTACGCATTGCCGTCGCTCTCATTTTTAGGTGAGATATGTCGTAACATAGTAGGCGTGTTGGAAAATGTGCTTAGTTTGGTCAAAGTTGAGCTTGTTAGTTTAGCTACTCGTTTACACGGAGGAGGTTTCTGTGCGATTCAGATTACTTTGATGATTAGGTAAATTATTACTAATCTTGATTGATTTTTTTTTGTTAAGTGAAATAATATAAGGATTAAATTAGTTTGGTAGTTTTTATTAATTAAATTGTTTTAAGTGATAGCGAATGAGTACTGTGTGGGAACTGGTTGTTTAAATATTTGAAAGCTATTTTTGTTTCAGAAAGCTTATAGAACTGTACCTTTTCTATCAGAGAGTATTTATGACTGAAGTAGTATTGTTTTGTCCCTAGGCAAATTAAAATTTAAGATAAATATGAGATGTGTTGATTGCGAACTGCTTTTTAATATTATTTTGGTAGTGAAAGGTTAATCGATTTTTGTGATATCTGGTTGAATAGGAATTACGTTTAATGTAGCAACCATGGGTATAATATATAGTTTTTAATTACTTATTTTCTGGTTAATTAAGATCGGGGGGATTTGCTCTTGATTGGGCATTTTTCTATAATCGTGTAATAAGTTAATTTATCATTGTGGGCTTAGAAATAACTATCAATTATGATTTTGTTATAATTTATTTAATGATTTTATAATATTTGATTATTTTGATTTTGGTCATATATTACTGGTCTATTATTACTAATTTTTTGAATAAGAATTTAAGATGATATTAGTATATGTTTTAGATTGAGTTAAAGGAACTCGGCAAATAAATTTCCCTCCTGTTTATAAATAAACATGGCCTTTTGATAAAAATATAAGATCTGGTCTGCCCAATGAATTTTGTTTTGAATGGCCGCGGTATCTTGACCGTGCAAAGCTACCATAATCATTAGTCTTTTAATTGTCGGCTTGTATGAATGCCTGGACGAAGAAGTGACTGCAATTTTAATATAGTGTAATTTTACTTTTGAGTAAAAAGGCTTAGATGACTAGGCAGTACGATAAGACCCTGTAGATCTTTACATATATTTTTATGTTGAGGGATAGTATTTATTTTTATATTTAAAATTATGTATTGAGCTTGGGCGGCTGGAAAAAATATAAACTTTTCTTAAACTATTTCATTTATAGGTGTTGTTTATTTGATCCATTTTTTGTGATTAAAAGATTATGTTACTTTAATGATAACAGCCTAATCTATCTTAAGACCTCTTATCGACAGGGGTGTTTGCGACATCGATGTTGGATTAAGATTTACTTAGGTGTAGGTGCTTAAGGGAAAAGTCTGTTCGACCTTTAAATTCTTACATGATCTGAGTTCAGATCGCCACCACCATGCTTTTCTTGGGTGTTGTGGATCCTTGATGTTTCTATTGCTGGTTTTATCTTTTGCTTTCTGTTTGGAAACGATAGCACCACGATTCAATACCTGCAACAACCCTGAAGAGAAGAGTGTCATCCTCACGAGAATGCAAAAGATGCTGCAATGACAACCCCATCCGGAAGCTCTTATTTTCCTCTGTGAGGTTCTTTGGCACCCACTGTGCACTCAGTTTTCTGTATTGGAGTTTTCTTTGATGACAGTCTGCACTGAACCATAATTCACATCAATAATCTTACTAATGTCATTAATCTTCACGCGCCTATTTTCGCGGCTGATCTGGTCAACTCGTTGGACCAGGTCATCTGTAATGATGCTGTGCGATTGACAAGGTCACTCATCATCTTGTAGTGATTCCCGTCCTTTGCGAAAATGTTTGTGCCAGTCCTGCACACTGATCAGTGACAGAGCATGTTCTCCATACACTGCAGTCATTCGTCGATGCACTTCGCGAACAGCAAAATTCTCGGCCATTAGAATGACCCCACGTTGCTTCTCCTCACTGGCAAACATCACATCTCATTGTGGGTAATTGAAACAGAAAAGGACACTATCAGCACTTCTTCATAATGATAGTCATCTTCATACAAGATGCAATTCGATGTCCACAACTCCATGTGTTCCGTTTTCATTTGATCCACCCTTATAACATGCATGTTCCACCAGGTGTTGAAAATTTCCTGATCATCCTCTGAACTACTTCCAACCGGCCATAGTAGTCTATATCTGCAATACGGGGCATGTTGACAAGTATGATCAGATGGCATTCTCCTATGGTATGAAAAGGAAGACTATCAGATGAGCCCCAAGTTATTCTTCTATTTGCTCGACATTGCCTTCGTGTTCAATCTGTTATGAAAGAAAGACACAAGTCGTTTGAAAACTTAAGGAACTTACTTGCGAGGTGATTGAATTTGGAAGGATAACTGAGCCAGGTCTCAACAGTAGTATCAAAAAAGGGGGCAAGATTTCTTTCGCAGATGCAGCTGAACACTTGGTGGAATAGCTTCTGAACAGAGGTAGGTATAACATTTTTTCTGTCATGCGAGAAAATTGTCTAGACAAGATTTCAGTGCGGTGCATGTGAAATAGCTGTCTGCTCTAGAAAAGAATGCTAGCGGGAAAGACACCTGAGGCAAAATTAGGCGCCGTTTCATTTTCTCCTTAACTTTTTTCTTTGATTCATTTATTGGGTTGTAAAGGGATGTAGGGAATTTATTTTGTGTGCAGCAACGTATTTTTGATGGCTTCGTTTTCATGATTATTGTATTAATAGGACTTCCAAGGGATCTGAAATTCAGAAGAAAAAGATATTCTTTGTGGGCGATTTCCCATTCCGCCCCTATTCGTCATATCCCCATGCGATTGCTACAATTGGAAGGCCTATGCTAATACGAACAAAAGGAGGTTTCAGTCCTGTGCTTTAATTCTGGTAGCAGCTATGGGTAATTTCATGAATGTCTACAATTCCGGAGTTGAATGGGTTGATGGATTTTTGGTGGCTTTTACTGTTCTCAAGTATTCGACATGGCGCATATAAGCTAGGCTTAAGGCAGTCAGGACATAGTAAAAAAATTGACTTCGTTGTTACGTGTCTAAAATACGGTCCTACAGTTTCAGACACCGCTGAAAATGATTTGATTGTAAAGTATGTCTTGGGGTAATTATATATATAATGCGAATTTCTTCGTCGTATCAACGAATGACAAGCCCTTCGAAGCCATGTATAACATTCGAAATACATTCGTAGGTACGTCTTTGTGTATGAGAAAAAGTGACTGATGTGCAATGTTGTGGAAAAGGTTATTTCTTTTGGTAATTCTTGATAATCATTGAATTCGGTTCTTCTCGATTATGTGAATGCAGTGTTTACCGATCCACCGTAGCTCATAAGTAAAGCGTTGGAATAACATTCGGGATGTCGTGGGTTGGATCCGGACCATCTTCGCTGAAGTTTTCCAGGATTTTTCCTCAGTTAACTCGTAAATTCTGTTTTCTTTCCGTTTTAACTTGGCATTGCTTGTAATACAAATATTAATTATCCTGTTTGGACTATTTAAAAAAATGACATTCACGTAAGTTAAAAACAAGTATGTAACATATCTAGAATATTTTTTTGAAATTTGTACTTGTTTTTGACTTTAAGGATGTCGGTCCTGGTTATTCGGAGTTTTTGTTTCATGAAATTCTTCATATCTTGATTAGTGACAAACCTACTTTTACTTTCAGTGTTATATTTATCCATGGATGTTGTTGATTTCTTTAGCCGTTATTAACTTTTCTTTCCAATTTGTACTCGTTGTGTGCGACTGAAAATGATGAGAGCATACCCTCACTAAATTAGTGATCATTAACATTACACGTCCGAATTCTTCGAATTTTTCATGTGTTCTACTTGAATTTGATTGATATTTCTCGTGTTTTTTTATTACCTTTATTAATTTAAGGATAATTAAACTATTTATTTTCCTTTGAAAAGTTTTGCTGATAGATTTTACAATTATCGTACTAAATCTCTTAATTATTACTTTCAGGATTGTAGCAAGTCGCTTAAATTGGTTTGCCACATTAAGTACAAAGACGAAGGAGATGAAAATTCGGGTGAATTATCATCTGATGCTGCGTCTAGTATCATGTCACAATTAATAAATTTGCTCTCGTCAGACACAGGAAGTAGAGCACCAAATTCAACGCGTGATAATTTCAAAGTTGAAAGCTGTAGTGATATTAAACAAAAAATCATCGAGACTGGAAATGAACTTTTCCCCTTAGTAATACTTCCAAATAATAGCAAGGCATCCGAAGAGCGAAATGAACGATCCAATTTAGAAAATGTTTCCAGAAGAACCGGGACGAAATCAGAAGAAGATATAAGGAATTTGGAAGGAACTACATCTGAATTAGCGTGTGTAAGTCTCAGTAAGTGCATTATAACAGAAAATAATGAAGACAATAAAATTTCTTGGAGGAAGTTTTCAAGATCCTCTCATTTAAAACAACACGAACTAACCAAAAGATATTTTGGTTGCACAATCTGTGGGGAAAAAGTGGCAAATAAATCTAAGTTAAATCACATGAAAATCCACACAGGCCAGAGGCCTTTTAACTGTACGATCTGTAGAAACAAATTTACCCAGGAAGTTTATTTGAGAACTCACATGAAAATCCACACAGGCGAGAGGCCTTTTGACTGTACGATATGTGGAAAGAAATTTACCCAAAAAAGTGATTTAAAACCTCACATGAGAATCCACACAGGCGAGAGGCCTTTTGACTGTACGATCTGTGGAAAGAAATTTATCCAAAAAAGTGATTTGAAAACTCACATGAGAATACACAGAGGCGAGAAGCCTTTTGACTGTACGATCTGTGGAAGGAAATTTACCCAAAAAGGTGATTTGAAAAAACACATGAGAATCCACACAGGCGAGAGGCCTTTTGACTGTACGATCTGTGGAAAGAAATTTACCCACGAAGGTAATTTGAAAACTCACTTGAGAAT